>JAPEUT010000039.1:0-129001 GCA_027946375.1 Neodidymelliopsis sp. IMI 364377
GTGTGGGGGGGTTGTTAGGGGGGTGGGAGTAAAGGTTGAGTTCTACTAATGAGTGCTGGCATAGGCAGGATTTAATTTGCTGCGTTAACCGCCAGGATCGAAGTAGCAACGCTATGCATAGAAAAGGGAGACCTTCCCGTGCCATGCGACGCCTCCTCGTAAGCACTGTGGCAGGCTGATCCTACTTCAACGCTCTACTCCGGCGGTGCGCATATCTATCCAGTAGCAAGCACACTGTACTCGGCTGTTCCATCTTGCATGTGGTACTGTATGGTTTGGCAATCGATCTGTACTTATGATTGTTGATTGTCGTTCCGGCTGTTATCACAGGTCATGCGGTTTTCTCATCACTATCACCCATGTTCCTGTTCATTCCTGCAGTTTATAGCAGTGGCTGGTTCGCATGAGCCAAAAGGGCAGGTCAACCTACGTTTTGATTTCGCTATGTTTCAGCCACCTGCACTACGCCGCACTTTTGCACGAGCCAATCGTGAGCGCGCAGAACAACTTAATCACTTTATCTTAAGGTGTGGACCTGTGCGCTCCTGAGTATGCAGATAGAAAACGATCCAGCAACATGTCGTCAGAAATTCTCCCTGGGAAACCGAAACTGAGCAGGAGCCGACTCCGAGGTCATGGTATCGAATTCAACCAAAAGGTTTTTCAGCTTGATGAACTAGACAGTTGGCTACAGCCGATAGCTCGTGCTGTAACACGGTTACAGACACATCTCCCGAAAGCTACGAGGAAGAAGTTCGTTGAAGAATTGACACAGTTTCACCTCCACGGTCAAGATCGCGACGATGCTCGGAAAACGAAGTGGTGCCTGAGACCTGTCAAAAGTCCTAACTACCTCCAACGAGAGAGTTACGCTGCATCTGCAACTGGAGCGGATGATCTAGAACTTGCGATTTGTACGAAGGCTTTGTTAGACGTACGACTTTGTCGCGAGAGGAATGAGAATGAGCAAAAATGGACACAGGTCCTTCGCGAGCATATCTTCTTGGACTTCCATAAGGCCATTAAGGATTGGAATTCTTACGAGTATGTTCAGAGTTGTCCAAAGTTGTTACTGAATTAACGTCACCAGGCAAAAGCTCAATGGGTGGGAACTGTATTTACCATTTCTTCTGTAACACACTCTGTTCCTGCTGATGTTGATAGGCATCAAGACGTCCTCTGGAATGAATTCCCACAGTGGGCTAAACTGAACCCCGAGATTGCACGAGTTACAAGGCCAAAACCCGACCTCACTTATGGGTTTCCTATCATTTCACCCGACGACAAGATATTTAGCACTTTGGAGGGCGACCATCACGTAGATAGCTTCTCTTTACCAGTGCTTGGAGAGCTCCGAAACAGGCAAAAAGAAAGTCTCATTTCAGCGCCAACGACAGCTCTGTACAAGTGGGCAACAAAGAAGAAAGTTCAGGTACTAGAGGCCAAAGACCTGATGTGTTTCCCCTGGGCCATTGTAGAAGTCAAACGCGGCACTGCAGAACCGGTTGCAGATAAAGAGCATACACACAACGAAGCGGAAGCAAGAAGGCACGAGAGAAGAACCCAATTCTGCTATTGCCAAGCGGCAAATGCGTCTGCTGCAGGACTGACTATGCGAGAGCATCTTGCTGCAATGGCAGGAGACACTTCCAATTTGCATAACACTCGAGTCATGTTCTCTTTTACCTGTGTTGGCTCAGCTGTCAAGCTCTGGATCACCTACCGAGAGAAACCGGTAAGTCCTGTGATTCCATCCAAGTAAAACATCTAACGTACCAACAAGGAAAACCGCAACAAAGAAAGCCAAGCATGGCGCAATGAGAGCCGCATAATCATGGTTTGCATCTGGGCGACATCACTAGAGTTGTCGTGGGGTATCATAGCTCTGCGTATGATTGTGAAGAATGTGAAAGATTGGGTATATGCTCGCGTCAAGCCCGAGGTCTCGAGATGGATCCATGACGTCCGTCAAAATCGTCTTCAAACATACTGTCTGACACCTAGTGGGGATGAGGTGGTGCAAAGGAGAAGAGCCGCATCTTGTGAACCATCCAATGAGATGGTGGGGCCTAAAGGATTGGTTTCGCCCACGTTGAAAAGTCGATATCGCACCCCACGAGGGAGAGCAAGGCCCAATTTGCCGCATGGTCAGACAGCTCCTGCGTCTCTCGATAGGCGATTGGCCAAGGCAAGCGTCCCGAGAATACAACTGAATGGATTGACGGGGCCTGATGAAGAAGGAACCGACGATAGTTCAGATGAGGGATACGCGAATATCCACACCGGTGAATGGTGCGAAAGTGAGGAAGACGAGGAGAGAGAATCGTCTGCATTCATTTACAACGACGAACCTTCCGAGGACGATTCCGATGCCACGTACGTACCATCAAGTTCGGAAGATGAAAGCACGAAAAGCGAGAGCGTAGAAGACGAAGAAAGTGGCGATGACGGTGCTAGCAGCAGTGAAGACATGAGTGGGCGAGAAGAGAACGGTGATGATTACGATCTTTCCGACAGCGAAGGAAATTGCCACCAGCTGAACCATGAATCGCGTGCGTTTCCAAGACTGGAGATATACTGCACTCCGACAAAGGGCCATAAGCTTTGCAAACCAACAAAAAGCCAATCAAAAAGGGATCGGCGTCGTAGTTCGCGCTTTTAGTCGGCGCAATGGCGATAGATTGCTGGGGTTCTTAGCTTGTATCAGTACATAACCTGTGTAGTAGACTGACAGTCAGTTACAGGCCTGATGCCGTATGTTGATTGCATGCAAAAAGCGAGAGTTCCAACAAGGTACGTGAGTAATAATGGACGCTTGTTCGTTTCTAGAAGTTAGGTTTAAGTCATCAGTAAATATATGCTTGTTTTAGGCAGAGTAATAACTAAAAATAGCCAGGAGCTCACACCAGCGACTAAGACCTCTTTCTAATCAAAGTTTTTTGCTACTTAAGCTTTGACCTAGGCTTGTTAGCTAGATCTTCCTCTGTGTGAGCTAGTCAGTCTCCACTGGTCTTTCCCGCAGTATCTTGTTAAGCATCGTGAAACACCCCTAGGAGATAGGAAGAGTGATATTTTGCAAAGACGTTGTTCTCTTATCTTACCTGTAATGCCTAAGGCGTAGGTAGTTGTAGGACGAATAATAGTAATTAGCTCTCTATTATATAGGAGATACCATTTTGAGGACCAAGGAATGGACTGTGATAGTTTTCAATCCTCTGAGGAGTCAGGGGCATGTCGGGGTTCTGAAGGGGGAGATGAGGGCTGTGACGCGTTGGTGCATGGTTGGATGCTAGCTACTATACTGTTTACTATAATGTGCAAGGCCACATTCAGGGTATTAAAATGCTATGTACTACAACTACGATAACTCTGCGTCCGTGGGTCTTGGATTCCGGGATGGAGGCTGGAAGACGGGCTGCGATGTAGTCTTGACGCGTTGGGTGGAGGTGGCTCGAGAAGCGCGCTAATCCAGACAGTTCGTTACCCGACCTGCTTCTACATTGAAAGCGAACTGGACGTCTGAGGCACGTAGATGTCACTCTCTGAAGATACTTTCATTTCACCTTCAGAGACAGGAGTTCCAAAGACTATGTACTGTTTTGTAAGGCACGCCGCCCTACATGCAAAATTATCGACTGTACCTAGTGCTTCGCCTTGCGTGCGGCACTAAAAGTTCTTCCCCGTGAAGGCACTCTGAACTGAACCGAATCTGCTCAACCGACGTCAGAAATGTAGCTCTTGCTTGAGTTTGTACGAGTCGAAACTTACCCTTGCGGACACTGCTGTCCCAACGCCACGCTTCCACTCCTCATGTAGCAGACCTTGGCATTTGCACAAGCCTGGCTTGTGCAATTCGGGCTTTGCACACTCGATTTACCCTGGTACGTATTGAAGAGACTCACCAGCGTTCCGTTCTTCTCCATAGCTTCGGTGACTTGGTGCCAGAACGTTGCATTCAGCGGCGCGTCAGATGGCCAGTTGGAGGCAGAACCGTAGGCATCGCGCGTGCTGTACTCGAGCGAGAAGACTGGTCCGGTGCTGCTGAGGTTCGCGTAGGAGTTCACTGGCGAAGTGAACGTCCATGCATCGTATATGTTGAAGTCTCCTGTGTCTACTTCGTAGAGACGGAAGCCAGAATTCAAGTTAGTAAGTGGTGTAATAGAAGGGCCGATCCAGCCTGTGCTCAGAGCTTTACCGGCAGATCGGTCAGTTCCATTGTTAGCATAGTATATCATGAATTGGTCTTCGTGCGTGTGGCCGAAGAAGATGTTCGCAATGACATGAGGCGAGTAGCGATCCACAATCTGGTAGAAAAGGTCTGTCGGGTTCGGAATGGGGTTTGAACCGTCCCAGCCTGAGAGGACGTGGCCGACGATCCAGACTCGCTCACCAGCATCTTCGGCGGCCTGGAGTTCTTTGATCATCCAGCTGAAGACGCCGCTGTTGTCGGGATTGGTTGTGTTGATGAACGTGAGGAAGTTGCTGCGGTACCAGAAGTCAGTGTTGAAAGTGATTACTCGAAGGCCATAGTGGTTCTTGATCGAGTATGCGCCGTAGTGTAGGCGTGCTTCATCTGCTTCATTTTTGCTGATCCAGCCCTCATGCTGCCAAAGTCCAGCAACATGGTCATAGTTCCAGGATTGTTGCTGACCAAGAGGACCAGGGAGGTTGTGTGGCGAGTCGATGGCTTCGGGGTTGCTGTCGTGGTTGCCGAGAGCTGTGAAGACAGGGCCTGTGATGTATTTCTTAAGCATGCCGTACACAGAAGCTTCAGTATACTCGACGTAATCACGAGAGAGCTGGTTTTGGCCTTCGTGAGAGACGAGATCGCCTGTGTAGACAGTCCATGCCAAAGGATTCGAGGCAGAAGTGCCTGTCAGAGGTCCTACAGCTTGAAGCGCCGCCAGACCCAAGTCGTATGGCGAGTCGCATTTGTAAGCTCCATAAGGTGTTGCTGGTAGAGAAATCTGGCCAAAGGCTTTGAGAGCTGTATTGTTGTTGTCTGTACGGCAGCAAAGACCGGACGTACAGTTAGCTTCAGAACCAACAGAGTAGCGTGGATCTAGATGAAAGTCGCTCATGTGTAGCACTTTCACCCTCTTTCCGCTAGCCTTCGGTGCTGTCGCATTGGCAGGCTTGGGTTTGGGGAACAAGCCAGTCGTGTTGGTGGGTAATGTGATGGGCCGTGGACAGAAGTTTGAAGACAATAAGTTGCAGATCTGTCGTCCGTCCCAACCTCCGACGTCAGCATACCTTAGTACTTGTGTCCAGACTGATCCAAAAGTTGATGCTTCAAAGTCTTCTTCGCAAGTCTCGTTATTGTGAAATTTGTACTGCTTGCACAACGACACCATCGCCTCTGGCACAGCTCTTGGAGCTACCACCGCCGCTGACTTCGCAACACTGAGAGCCGCGATACATTTTGAACAGTTCCCAGAGATGTTGTCGTTGCTGACAATCTCTTTGATCTGTGAGACTAGCCCATCGATGAAGGTTTTGGTCTGGGCCGAGCTGAGATTTGCCAATGCATCCGGGTAGAAGACCGGATCATTGTCTTCCGTGGGCAAAGTTTTGGGGTTTGTGAGGTTATAGAGGTAGGTCCGATTAAGGACGGGGTCGTATATGGCAGGTTGAGGCTCTGCTGTTGGCTTCGCGGGGCTAAGGTAATAAGACGAGAAAGCCGAGGTGGGAAAACCTGCCGGTGCGGTAAACACACTCGAGCCTGGCAAAGATGACTGCGCAACAGCAAACGAGGCACAAGACATGCACCAAAGTGCTACGAGGCGAATTAAAGGAGCCATCTTGGATTGATGCTCACGAACGATTGACGTAGTTCGCTACCAGCAGGGTGCTCGCTGGGACAGGCTATTTAAGCACAGGGTGAACCCAACCTTTTTTTGCCCAAGACCTCGGACGGCCCATACATTGACCTCATGGTTTACAGATTGCGGTAGCAGACGCCAAGGATGTGCCCAATCAAGCTTTCCTGGGCAAGAACGTGTAGGTGAATAGTCGATGACTTAGCCCCGCATGGCGTCCTGACCCACCTCGCTTGCACTCCGACTCGCGTTCATTCGTCATGCCGTCATCGGTTGGTTGCGAGCACTACTACGGAGTACCTAGTGCCAATACCTGGCACCGTGCCAACCTAGCCTGTATCTTCAATCTCCTCGATTCAACAGAAGAAATCATTCGTTGCGGTACATGTCTCACGCAGTTTGGTGGCGCGAAGTCGGGGGCTGACTCTGTTCGACACTCGGGTTGGTGACTGGCGAACGCTCCAGAGCATTCACATGGATAGGGTCCAATTAACGACTCATATTTCTACCTGCCATTTTCGCATCGGTATATGTTCATTACATCGTTTGTACATAGGACCAGGCCGCAGAACTGATATCTCAAATAAGTCTTTTTCGGCATGAAAGTGAACGTATTAGAATCTAACTAAGCCTAACGGTGGTCCCTTACAGTTATTGGTGTCCTCTTGGCTCTAGTAATCTCTGTATGGCTTGTCTTCAGACAGGCCGCTCAAGTCCTGTATTAGAAGCGCGATGTTAGACAGGAACACGGTCGACGTGCGGTTCAGTTCGAGGGATGGATAGCTAATAAGTTTGCGCCCAGGTTAGAGGTCTAGGGCAGAACAGTGGTGCTATCAGGCCAGAAAAACCCCCTATGGACTCGCGATGGTAATAGAGAGGACGCTCGGCTTATAAGTTCTCGGCGTACATCATCCCCTCATTTGACGTCTAGCTAAGGATTACACGCGTGAGCTTGAGGCAACAGCCAATAATAGCCTGACACATTTTTCAGCCTGCCCTACGACGCCCTTCTCAAGATCAAAGCTCTATATGAGAGCTGGACTTTTCTTCAATTGATTTCTCCACATCTGTATAACTACGGATAAAACCTTTTATCAGCATACTCGGGAGTTACTCCAGTCTGCACCAGGCGCTCACATCTCTCATAATTACTTCCACGACATCGTTCACCATGGATGACAACGACGACATGTATAACGACACCAAGGCGTCATCCGCTGGCTACAAGTCCCGAGATATCCCAAAGCTGACTGCTGCTGACGAGGCTCGGAAGCGGCAGTTTCAGCAAAGTGTTGCAGATGGTACAGCGGAAATTCGTACAGCTCACAATCGTCTAACCGCGGACAAACAACTTCCTCAGAATGCTTCGAGTTTCTCTCAGTCTACGCCAGGCCCTGATATTTCTTACAACTACTCTACAATGTCGTCCGGCAGCAACAACAATGAAAATATGTACAACGAGACCAAGGCGTCATCGGCCGGTTTTGGAGCTCAAGTTGTCCTAAATTCCGCTGCTGCTGACAAGGCTTGAAAGCAGCAACTTCGGCAAAGTATTGCAGACAGTACGGCGGGGACTCATACAGTTACGTCCAAAGCTGCGCACAACAACCAATCGACGGCGCAGTAAATAGGTATTTGTACTGCAGAAGTCTTGGACGTGGCGATCCTCGTCAAAATTGGGAGGTCACTAAGGGAGGGTTGCTTTTGCAAAATTTCGTTACAGCACAGACAGGCAATTCATATTCCTTGAAACGATGTTTCATTGGTAAAGATGCAATATACATGTTGTTGGTGTCAAAGCTCGTAGTGAGGCATTGCATGCTCACTTGTAGTGCTTTTAACCAGTTCAACCTCAACCTAAGTTGATCAGTGCCCAGCGAATCGTCCACTTGCGCTAGGCCAGTGATTAGAGCTGCTGAGTAGATGTTGAGGGACAAACACTAACACGGTCACTCAATGCTAATTAGGGCATATTGGCGTCGGTCTTCGGTCCAATAAGTTGAACATTTCAGTATGATGCGAGCGAAATAGCAATCGTGTGGAGATCATACAGAGCAGACTTCCAGATATCAACAATGGCATGATGCACTTTGAAGACTACAATGTATCTTGCATACTACTCTGCAAGCCCAGCCGTCATCATGTACAACTTCCTCGGCCTAACATAGAGGCAAAGACGGTGTTTGTAGGTGAGCACAGCGATACATAGTTCACGATGGAAGATGAGCGCATAACCAGCCAGATGCCAAGAATACAATGCAAGTGTCAGCTAGAACGATAAGATGTATTTGATCTGACAATGCAATGCTGCATATACATATGCGAATTACTCTCAGCAAAGCTGGCACCTGCCCGTTCGCCGCCAATACCATGATCAATTGCAAGCACAATTGACCCATGCATTGTTGCAATCATGAGCAGCGTATTCCTGCAATCTGTTAGTAGTGATTTTATTGTAGTAGTAACGGAGAAACTTGCAAGTCCAGCAGCTCGGCATGAGGCTTCGCATTGCTCCTTAGTAGGACAGGTATGGGGACCCCATGGGCCTTGCCGACGTTCGACGGAGACACCCATGCCAAGGTTTGCAAGAACAACGAGAATAATGATAGGAGCAAAGGTCTTCATTCTAAGTGTTATGAGTTTGGAGCTTTTGATGCTGAACAGAATGAAAACAACTGTGAGATAGATCGGAAATGATTTCTAGGACACATTGCTTACTTTATACTTTGCTCAAGGCGGGATCAAACAAGGAAAGACTATGAGATGCGGCAGAATATCGGAGAAGACTGCACTATATCATCATGCAACCTCAGGGGGCGTTCAGACTAGATTTCGGAGGATTGTGCGCCAAAGCCGTTACTCGAGATAACAGCCC
Organism: Neodidymelliopsis sp. IMI 364377; assembly: GCA_027946375.1. NCBI lineage: Eukaryota > Fungi > Ascomycota > Dothideomycetes > Pleosporales > Didymellaceae > Neodidymelliopsis > Neodidymelliopsis sp. IMI 364377. The sequence continues at coordinate 8,695 of JAPEUT010000039.1, forward strand.
GTATAGCTGTGATTTATAGTGGTCAAGAGGTACTTGCTTTCGGATATGGTGCCATGTCCGAAACACGGACCTGAGAGGATCAGCAACACTTGAGCATGATAGGTTGGAGAAAAGCGTTGCAAATGTCTTCCGGGATGGCAAAGTCCGCCTTCGTTCTACAGTGGAAGGATTCTCAAACACTGGGGCTGCAGAGAATTGGTTAGACATGTCAATCACAAGAATTTGAACTCCTTCCATCCCCCATCTGCACGAACAAACGAGGGACCTGACTGTCTTGACAGAGTGATTGCACGGAATATGGCAGTTTCGAACCGAGGAACTCAGCAAAGCAAATTGAACTTCTTTGAAGTATATTCTTATTACCGAGCGCATGAAACAAGCAGAGGAATTGTGGCCATCCTGGGTTTCTCGGCAAAATACGTTCTGCACTAAAGCTGCAAGCTGCTGACACCCGCACAGGGTCCAAACGGATACTCACTTCCGCATTAGGAAGTCGCTACTAGCATGTAACCTGGTAACCACTGCCTTTTAGAAAACATGACTTAACACTGAAATGGGATTGAATGATACACGCTTATTATTGGACCAACTTGATACTCCTGAGTCCTGTCTCCATATTCTCAAACTGGTGTTCGCAACTCGCAGCCTTAAGGCACTGGGTAATACGCCTAGAAAATTGCATAGTGGTATTGACGAACTTGATCTAGTCTACTGCTCATTGAGTCGATTCGTAAGCAACGTTCCGCAGAAAAGTAGGATTGTATCAAGGAACAAGTTAAGAGATTGTCGAAATCGTCTAAGGTAAACATTAGACATGTGGTTTACCTAGCTTGATACATGCTCCGGCCGAACATCCACCTGCTCAGTGTGTTCTCGTTACGATTGTCTTCATCCCTCTTCATCAGCGCCTCGGTTTTCCCGTTTGCATAGGAGTGAGTCCACATGATCTAACGCACCCGCATAGTTTATGATACCAAGAGCAAGCAAAAGAAATGGGGATGCCGAAAAAAAAAACATGCAAGAAAGGTCCCCATGTGTCACAGATAATCGTCAGTGGCTTCATAGGTCGTTGCCTGTGTTGGAGTCCTTCATTCAAGATTATGACAACCATCGCAAATCAACCACGAGACAACAAGCATACATCTATTCGATGTAAAAAGCTGAGATGGAAATTATAACGAACATGGCCAGTAGAGCTATTCCCTCAAAACTAGATTTCGTCAGCGCTCAATTCACACTATTGGTAGATGACTTACTAGTTCGACTTCCCGTTGTTAGTCAAGAAAGCGATGTAAAGTGTTGATGCGAACAGTGCCGTCACATCGAAGCCGTTGAAGTATAATGTCATCTCATCAATGTCCATGCCCCAACCGATAATCACCACTAACGGTATCACAAACATAGTAGTTTGGATGCACTTGCCAACTGTAGTCTGCAAGCATAAGTCCATATCGCCCTTGTAAGCTGACTGTATCGGTTCTGGATCGTTCGTAAATAATGGTAGCAGTACAATGCCCACGAAGCTCGTTGTCAGACCCGTGCTGTTCATAAGTCCTTCCAAACTGTTGACGGCAAAATAGGTATTGAACCCTACGAAGACAGTTGATATTGTGATGACGATAACCGCACTGCTACTGGTTATCACGTAAATGTCGTCCTCCTCAGTGTATAGATCTTCTTCGTTGTTTTCGACTGGTGCAAACAGGGCCCAGTGGCTTTTGAGCTGATAGTATAGAAGCCCCAAGTATACAATCACAAAGACAATTGCGATAGCTCGCGATTGCTTTACTATGCCTCCAGCCACAGGAGTTGCTAGTAACTGGCTAGCCGTAGGTAGGACGAGACCAGCCACAGAGAGCGTAAGAAGTGATCCAAAAATGCTGGCAAGGTCGTTGCTGTACGATTGTTCCATTCGGTGAATGCCTCCAGCGACAAAGCCCAGACCTAGCATAAGGTGCATGTTCGACAAGATGCCTCCTATGAGCGAGGTCTGCAATAGCCGAATCTGCCGTTTACGTAGTAAAATAATTGAGGTAACCAGATTCACAACGTTGCTACATTGAAATTAGCCGGATGTTCAGGTATAGTACTTCCAACGTACCCAAAGGTCATGTACAATATCGCTTGCACGACAGCGCCATATCTAGTTTTCATGGCTTTGAGACCAATGCCCATCAACAATGACGATGGCAGCACAGCGATGAGATTGATTGCAAAGATAACGGAGGGCGTCTGATTGGTGTATTGCACGATGAATCCGATGACAACGAAAACAAAGAGGACATTAGGTTTGCGCGCCGCTATACGCTTCATATCGCCCCGCATCGTTTTCAGTGCTGATTTTACGAGTCCACGTCGCCGAGATACGTTGAGAGGGACCGATGGTGACATATTGGCGAATAGATACTAAGAATGAGTCGGGACTTCCTACCTTTATTTTGTGTTAACGTGCAGCTTGGACCTCCTTCGGGAAAAACGTAAGTAGGTGACAGCGGATGAGGTGATCATGGCTGACGAGGCTGTGTTGACTGAGTGTCGTGGGGGCCAGATACTCTTGAGCCGTTGTGCTATGCTCAGCCTCATCTTAGCCACAGCCTCATGTGACTGCCTGAGCTTGGTACTTGCCGCCAAATCTCTCTCATTTTGTAATCTTCATTGCGCAACGAACATAAGCGCCTTGGGCGTTGCGCCCCGCGCTGAGGCGGCACAACGAAGTATCTCGACTCTGCCAGGTGGCTACAATTTCTGACTCGCACATATCCGTTGAAGAATGAGGGAACGAGCGACCGTCGCTGTTGGCTCCGATAGCAAAGCAGCCTTTGTTCATCGACCTTTGGAGACTACAGCCTAACTCCAATTGCTCAATGTTCTACAAAATAGCACGAACGATTGTATCCAGGTTGTGAATGGTTGCGCAGCAAACGTGGGAAATGCTGAGTTCGATTTTCTGCAAGTGGCGGCGCAACGGTTTCCGGGGAGTCTCTGAGGATTGACAGTCTATGCATCATCCAACTGGTCGACCGCGAGAAGAGCTCTCAGGTCTAATGCATGGGAGAAAACCTATGGAAATGCTGACGGGGTTGAGGCCACAGTGACCAAAAGCACTGGGATATTTGCAATTGTAAGCCTCAGTGGAACCTCAATAGAGGAAAATGAGCAAGCATGGAGAACAAAGCTATATTTTGTGGTCAAGTTATCTCACCGATATATCTCGGAAAGCTTAAACCATATGAAACGCTTCTGGGATTAAAACATGGGTCCAGCTTGAGTATTCGACCCACTTGTTCCTCAATAAAAGAGATCCTGATGGGCAACAGGATGAGCGCAAATGAAGAGGAAGTTCGGGTTCTGAAACCCTTTCGAGATTTATACAACCAGCATTTATGACCAAGAAAGGTCATTTCCCGGGTTGCGAATATGGCCCTGGGACTTGGGGAATCTTGCTCGGTTCTCAGACCATGCGGACATGCACGCATGGTCTGAGTGAGAAAACGAAAAGCTTAGCAGGCATACAATAAGCAATTGTCTGAGATGGTGATCGTTTTAAAGGATTTGCGAGTGTGGGTGGCTCAACGCAGCATGCGCCACAATCGAGCTCTGGTGCAGCTCAGAATATAATGTGTATTGGAAAAAAGTAGTGCTATAAAGCAAAACTTGTACCTGGTTAATGGCTGCAACCGTCGGGTACTTATACGTGTATAGCTCCCAGTGAGGACTGTCCTCCGTTGAGGAAGATGTGAAATTACATACAATTGCGCATCTGTCCCAGGCAGATGTTCGAACCATGTTGGACAAGAGGAAAGATATCATGAAAGGAAGTCTGAGTCACATAGGTCTCAACTGATTGCGTGTCCGCTGCTTTCAACATAGGTCTGACGCCTTGCTAGCTCTACTCCTCATGGGCAGTGTTCGCCTCACTCAATCTCTTTAGCCCCACCTTAGGGTTGATGAAATCAAAAACTGTCTGATGCCACAGAAGACTATTCTCCGGCTTGAGAACCCAATGGTTTTCGTCTGGGAACGTCAAAAATTCACTCTCTACACCTCTGCTTTGCAAGGTATGGAACGCGGCGAGTCCTTCACCGATCAGCAGCCTGTAGTCCAACTCGCTGTGAATGATGAGGTGAGGTGTGTTCCAATGCTCTGTGTGCTTGCTCGGATCCCATTTTGCCCAGCCCTCGGGGTTCTTCCACGGCTCGCCCTTTATATCGTGGAATGGAAAGTATAGCTCTTCAGAGGACATCTGGCTAGCCATGCTGAAAACACCATCATGCGTGACCAGCGCTTTGAAGTGCCGCCCAAGAGGATGGCCTTGAATCCAGTTCATCATGTAGCCGCCGTACGAGGCGCCGAGTGCTACGGATCGCTTGGTGTCGACGTACGAGAGGTTCTTCTTGATATATTCAAACCCAAGTACGAGATCTTGGTACGGCAGTCCACCCCACTGACCTTGGATTGCGTCAGTGAAGGCTTGACCGTAACTGGTTGAGCCGGTGGGGTTGGGACAAATGACTACGTAGCCCTGCTCGGCGAAGACGGCTGGATTCCAGCGCGTGCTCCATGCATCTTCCCAAGCACCCTGGGGACCTCCGTGGATCAAATATGCAAGGGGATACGTTTTGTCGGAGGAGAAGTTGCTGGGCTTGACGACCCAGGCATGGACGGATGTGTTGTGTCCTGCGCCATCCCAGTGTATTTCGCTGATCTGTGAGCGTGAGAGACCGAACATTGAGCCTGAGCGGGTATTTGAGGAGATGTATCTCGTGGTGAGATCAAGGGAGCCCGGTTCAGACGAACCATCAGAAGTGGGGAGTGCGTATGTGTTCTCGTGGTTCTTGTGGTCGGCCACAGGTACAAAAGAGTATAGGCTGTTCTCGATTAAGCTGTTAGAGCTTAAGAAGATGTTGCCGGACTTGAGTACTTTCACATCTGCAACATTTCCACCCTTAACAAGGACGGATGGCAAGGGTGAGTCTTCGCCAGGACGTTTAGGAGGTCCCGCATGGAATAGGTTCGTGCGCCCATGCTCTTCGGCCGTGAAGTAAAGATGCCAGTCATCCGGGCTCCACGAAATAGACTGAGGACTTCTGTCCCACTTTCCTTTCCCATCTTTTGAAGCGTAAAGAAGGGTTGGAGGGCTGATTAGTTTGTAGTCATGGAGGATGAAAACCTGATTCTTGTCTGACTCGTACCCATCTGTTCTCATCGCCAGGAAAGCGATCATGTCTCCAGAGTTTGACCAAACTGGACTTGTGCATGCACCCTCAAACCCGTGAGCGTCGGCCAACTCGACCAGCTTCGGCTCTACCACACCTGCAGACGCATCATCTAGGTGATCCCAGAATGATGGAGCAGCACGTGCGGAGATATAGATGTTCGTTTTCGTGTGCAGTGCAGGGTTGAGTTGAGGATCTTTGGCTGTAATCACAAGACCGTTGCGCGAGATGTCGAAGTGATCTTTGCCACCGAAGGGATCAATCGGACTTTCAAGCTTGGAGCCCTTCAGCGCATTTTTCAGCTTTGAGAGCTCGTACTTTCCGCCCTTCTTTGTCAGTTTTGCAAGCCAGATGGCGTTCCTGTTCTCGGTGACATAGTGGTCCCAGTGGCGAACGAACATCGACTTGTAAAGTTTGCCAGAAGTGAGCGGCTTTTCTGCTTTCTCAGGGTTGAAGAGCGAACCATCAGGCTTGGCTTTTCCTGAGACAGCGAATGCGACCTCATCCTCACTGAGTCTGTAAGTCTTGAGGTCGCCCACTGGACCTTCAATAGTGCCTGCAGTGTAGTTACTGGGAGGTTGTCAGTGTTGTTCTGTCACAAACTGAAGTCATCTTACTCGTTATCAAACTTATCGGCTTTCCCGACAACTACACTTGTGGTGCCATCATCGCCAGACTTTAGCAGCACAATCGTATCATCATCAAGCCATGTTGGTTCACTAGCTGTCTTGTCGTCTGTGACTAGACTGGTCTGCTGACTGGCTACATCGAGGATTCTGATCTCAGCTTTCTTTGCATGATCGGCGAAGCTGTAGGTTGAGATGCTATACAGGACTTTGGATGCGTCTGAATTTGGGATACCCTCAGATCTGCGGGGCGCGCTAAGCAGCACTTCTGGGGTGAATTTGGCAGCCCTGATCGTCATGTTGAGTCAAAGTAAGAGTGTGTTGCGGGTAGAGTGCCTACATCTTGTCAGTCTCTTGTTCTGGGAATGCAGAGGCAGAATGGAGACGGCGTTGAGAAGGCAACGTAGCATGAGACGGCTGATGTAATGAAAGCGCCAATGGATGCGAAGGAGATGTCACATCCCTGCCGTGCTGCAGCCGATGCGGACCGCTACGGCTTGGGGTATATGTAGTGCTGTGTGGGCGATGCCAGACGCGGATGTGATTCCAATTGGATGATGGAGCTTTCTGGCGCCAACATAGAGCCCTCAAACATGAACGTGTCAAGGTTGCCGAGTACATCATGCTGGCGAAACTGTGACTTACCAGAAGGGGTTCGGAATTTCAATACAGGTTTGAAAACGTATCACGAGATGGTTGATGGAGTGTTAGGACAAGAGCACCGTGATGAAGGTCGGAGGTCGGACTCAGCGCGTTGTGGTTGGTCCAACCCCTCATGCCACAGGGAAGCTCGGACGCAGCAGCTGGCTGCGCTGCTACTCCCCACCATGCTCACTGACGACTGGAGGTCTTAAGGGGATCTAACAGTATGTTCTCTGTTTGTTGAGAAGATATACTGCAGTTTCTTTTCTGGATTGACAAACATGAATCATGGTGACGCTGCCATCCTCCAGCCGCGGCATCCAAACGAGATCAGCATCAGGGCTAGAGAAAGAACGACTTCTGGATTCCACAACCGACAAACTTGTACAACTGGCAGCAGCATCATATAATTGAGGAGATTCTGCTATTATTGATGATAGGAAGAGAAGGAAGCCATCAGCCACACGTCTGCTACCACAAACTTGCTTGTCGGCAAGATCAGAAAGGCATCGTAACAGTCCGCACGGGGCATGCAAGTACTTCAGTTAGTGAAATAGTGCATGTGGAGTTTGGTGAGAAAGAAGAGTTATGACGGGATGCAGAGATGGATATTGAGAAGTTGAATATCACTGTGGGATTTGAACAAGGTGTTTAACGATGTGGGTGAAGAGCTAGCTTGCTGGACTAGAATGCCTGATCTACTCTAGACCTACTTGGCCAAGCAGAGACGTGGGGCACGTAGCATGGCGCTACAGCAGGCTGCTGTGGTCAAGCACCAAAAAGCAAGGTAGTTATATATTATCTAAGAGAAAGAACCCCAAATTCCTGTGGCGCAGTGGTAGCGCGCCGTTCTTATAAGTTTCGTCAGACACTTATGACTCATCTGGGTTATGCGGATGCCGTGGGTTCGAACCCCACCAGGTACGTTCTTGTGCAAAAAAGATCGTCCTGCTTCCTGTACTAATTGGTATAGGAATACATGAACCAATGTTTCTACTTTTTTGCTTTTGCAATGGCTTGGGAGGAAGCGTTCGTTTTTTGCAGGCCAGAGGGAGACATTGGCCAACATCAAGTTGCAGAAGAGTAGATAATATGCACACTGCAGGTTGTATTGCTACAGAGCTAATCGGATCATCCCACTACATAGTAATCATGACACTCGCGTTCTTGTACCAGCTCACCAGCGGATTGTCTCCATTCTTCGTGCTCGTCTCGGCAATGTCTGCTCTTCCAGCCATGAAATCCTCGTGTGTGTACGTGCGCGCGAACTTGCCGGTGATGGCGGTGTACATGGGCTCCATGACCTCGAAGTCGGTGGGGAACAAGATGTCAAAGTAGCCTTGGTGGACCTGTCTGGATTAGCTGCGATCCTGAAGAAGTGAAGGGGAAGACCCACCAAAGGAGTAGAGACGGGAATCATCTGTCTCTTGTACCTGGTCTGCACAACGGGAGCATTGATGCCTTCGACTGCCTCGCCTAGCTTGTGGAAATCACTGCTGATCAGCTTGTGGTTGGGGAACTTGGAGGCCAGAATGTGGAAGAACTGCATCAGCCGCGTTGGTATGTATTCTGGCTCGCTGAGGTTCGTTCGGAACGGGACCAAGCTTCTCAGGCTCTGCATCAGCCGCGAGCCCTGTAGAGGGTGCGGGTAGCTCGTGCACGCTGCATGTCTTCGTGCCAGGAATTGTGATGCAACAGGGTCGAGGGTTCGAGAATAGTACTCGAAGAGCTCGCCGCGAGGATCGACGACAACGTGCGATTGGTATGGGGATCCGGTTTCGTAGTCGTACTTCAGCGCGTCGTGGGCGAAGTTGTCAAACACCTCCAGAGCGAGAAAGTAGCACGGCGAGGAGACGTACTGATTCCAGTCGAAGATGGAGCGGTTGACAATCTCGACCTTGTCCGAGTGCCCTCTCGCATATGCTGAATGGCCCAGCCCCTTCTGTTGCAAATCGGCCAACTGACTCGAAATCTCAATGATCCTGTACTTTGTCCGCTCATACACATCCGGGTGCACATCCCTTATGTAGTCCAAGATGTTGAGCATCATGGTTCCGTTTCCTGCACCCATCTCATAGATGATGAGATCCTGGTAGGGAAAGAAGTTGTACTTGTAGTCCTCCACCAAGTATCGTGCGAGTGCTTCTCCATAGTAAGGCGAGAACAATTCGGTCGGCGTGTGCCACAGCTGGCGCAGCTCGTTCGGTTCCTGGAAGTCGAGTGCGTCTTCAAAGTCGGTATAGCGGTGTCGCAGCTGTTGGAAGAACTCGTGCTCAGACTTCATCTCGTTAAAGTTGAACGGGTCGCCGGGCGAAAAGATGACGACTTGCTTCGAAAAGTAGCCATAGCTGGGATTGTACAGGCTGTCTTCGATGAAGTCACGCATCAACATCTTCACTCTCCGTGGCCTCTCTTTCCTATTCCGCAGCATGTCTGATGTGACCATGGGGTATCTGTCAAACTCCTCCGTCCTCTCTTGGGGGAATGCATTCTTTCTTGGTGTCCATCTGCTTTCCCTGCTTGTCTCTCCCTCACCCAGACGTGTGGCCTTCCCTCGGCGCTGAAGTTGGGGTACGCGCGCGCTCGTGAGCGCCGGCCGAGCTCCGCGAGCAAGACATTGCGCCGCTCGGTGTGAGAAGAGCTGACGGAAGAGTTGTGTGACGAGCGGCGAATCCATTGACGCCTGTGCAAATCGCTTGCACCGGGTTGCGACAGTTGTGGAAGCTTGCTGCCCGAATGCACTTGGTGGACTTTGCGCATCACTCTTGCCCTGCCAAGCCACGACCGTTGTCAAAGCTCCATGCTCCGAGCCACTCCCGCACTCAACACCGTCGTGCTGCAGTTCAATATCTTGAACATGCCTGATTACACCAGGTATTATGTTGCAGGCGCGTTTCTTACTGGAATTGCGCTGGCTACGGCATACAATCGACAATCAGCTGACTCACCAGCAAATGTCAAATCGCAAGATGATCAAAAGCAGCAGCACAAGCTACTTTCCAGGCTGTCGAAGATCAACGATCTAGATACGCTGAAGAAGACATTGGTGGAGCTGGAAAGCTCGCTAGTGAAAGGTGGAGGCGCCGGTGACATCAAAGAGGGCATCGAAGGGTGCATTGGCAACACGCCACTCATCAAAATCAAGTCGCTGTCAGATTATACGGGATGCGACATCTTAGTCAAGGCGGAGGTTGGTGTCAGTAATCAGCATGCATTGTTCTCTAGACTGATGTACATGGATAGTTCCTCAACGGAGCTGGCAACAGCCCTAAAGACCGTGTCGCTCTTAGCATCATTGAGATGGTGAGCTATTAACCATGCTTGGTATGGGCACGCTGACGTACAAACAGGCTGAAGAGAAAGGTTTACTCATTCCTAACTCTGGTGATACGATATACGAGGGGACAGTGGGGAGCACAGGTATCTCGTTAGCAGCTATTTGCAGAGCACGAGGCTACAAAGCACACATGTGGGTACTTTTTGGCTGACTGCTGGCCGTCGCTAATGATTCATAGTTGTATGCCAAACGACATGGCAGTCGAAAAGTCCGACATCCTTCTGAAATTGGGTGCGGAAGTCGAAAGAGTGAAACCAGCACCTATTGTGGACCAGAAGCAATTTGTCAACCTTGCCAGGAGTCGCGCGGCAGAGCACACAGCTAGTCCTGACAAAGCTGGACGGGGATTGTTCGCAGATCAGTTTGAAACTGAAGCCAACTGGCGAGCCCACTTCACCGGTACCGGACCTGAGATCTACGAGCAAACGGGAGGATCGCTAGATGCTTTTGTGAGCGGTGCAGGCACTGGAGGAACAATATCCGGTGTCGCCCTCTTCCTCAAGTCGAGATTGCCAGACGTCAAAATTGTACTTGCGGACCCCCCAGGCAGCGGTCTGTTCAATCGTGTGAAGTACGGAGTAATGTTCGACCCCAAAGAGAAAGAAGGAACACGTCGGCGACACCAGGTTGACACGATCGTTGAAGGTATTGGCATTAACCGCGTCACCCACAACTTTGACATCGGCAGAGAACTCATCGACGATGCTATCCGAGTGAATGATGATCAAGCAACGTCCATGGCCCGCTGGCTCGTTGAGAACGATGGTATCTTCGTTGGCAGTTCCAGCGCTGTGAATTGTACGTCACCTTCAACATTCACCGTATGCTCGTTCGCTGACACTTTCAGGCGTGGCTGCCACAAAGCTGGCGAAGCAGCTCGGCCCTGGTCATCGCATTGTTACATTACTATGCGACAGGTAAGAGTAATCCACGATACACTGTGACTTTGCTAATGTCTTCACAGTGGTGCAAGACATCTCAGTAAATTCTGGGCCCAGACCAAGCCCGTTGGTGGAGCAGAAAATGATGTGTCACTTGAGGAAATACTCAACGCTTAAACCCTCGTATCCTAATCGACTTTTTCTGGAACTCGACAGTACCAACAATCATCTTTCGAAGTTGATCAGCTACCTACCATGGAGTCGCAGCGTCGAGAAGCGAGGTGTCACCTCTGTTGCACTCTCAGCAAAGAAACCCTAAACCCATCACATAAAGCAAAGGATTGGACCAGTATCACCCAAAGCCATTCAATGCGTGGTAGCTATTCACTTTCAACGGCAGATGCAACTCACAGATGTCTACACTAGGACGCATACTAGCATTGTTCAAAAAGTCGGTTTAGCCTTTCGAAAACAATGGACACATGATGAAGCGAAACAAAGCTCTCACACTTCACATCCACGACGACAGGCTGTCTTATGTGTGTAACAAAGAGCAAAGAACCAACAATGATACAGTACACAGCTCTCGCTTTATGCGTTTGTGCGCACATTATATATGTGGAGCAGCCCATGCCCCTGCAGGTTGTTACCACTACTTCTTCAGCAACAAAACCGGCCCGCAGCAAACTTTCGACTACACCAAGATTCTCCACTAGCAGTAGAGGAACACTGGTTTGAACAAACAGAACCCATGCCTTCTCACCGCATGAACAAGAAAGACGGAATTAGCAAAGCACACCGACCCCGGACTCGCCTCATCCACCCCCGTCTTGCCAAGAAGAACAAGATACACTTGAAGACTATGAAGCCACTATCACAACGAAACCCCGAACTTGCGCATAAGATCTCCCAAATGCGCCTCACGATCGCCCCCATAGTGCATGTCACATCTGGCCGACCCGCCCCGGACTTTCCACCAACAATGCTCTCCCTCTTCACCCTCACCGAAGCGCAACTCGACTCCATGGCCACATACTACTCACAATCTCACACGCCTACAGAGCTGACATACAAATATCCTCAGACCATGGATTGGAACAAGCCCTTCCTTGCTGCTGACCCAGAACTGCCTGAGGACTGCAAGCTGAGTGAGCTGGAGCGACTAAAGGTCAAGATGCGCATGTTCGCACGGTTTATTGGGATGAGGGGAGCGGAGACACCGCAATGGGAGTATGAGCGTCAGATTGAGATCTTGGGGAATAAGATTGGGAGGAGTGTGCGAGAGGAGGAAGAGGAAGGGTTACGGAACAAGGCGTATAGAGGGCCAAATGTGCGGTATTGACGTACTTGTAGTTTCAGGTAACCTGTTGTATGTGAGCATCGCGTTATAGCGTAGAACATGCATCATCCATAGCATCAAGTATATGACAACAAACTCACCTCCCACACATATGATTCGCCAAACATAGCCACCCTACTCCAACCTGCACAGCTGACTAACCGCATATACGCAGTATCACCCAACTCCCCCGCACAACTACACATCCCCAACCTTACCAGACCACAGCAAGCCCTCTCTCTTCCCACAAGAATGACCCCAACCACCCCCTTCACCTGGACCCACCCAGGCCTAAACACCTCACACTTCCACTCCCTCGCGAACCTCCTCTCGCTCCGCAACGGCGGCCAAGCCGAACTCTCTTCTTCTCTTCCCCCCTCCTCTGCCACACTTCTCGAGGAATCCTGCACTCTTGACGATGATGACAACGACAGTGCAGAAGGAGGTTCGCACAGTCTAGCCACAGATTCCGCACACCGCATTTCTACTTCCGGACACGGGAGGCTGAAGAGAGCGTTTCTGGATTGTTTTGCGGAAGTTGCGGCGAGGAAGAAAGGGGGGATGGCTGTTGCGTGTTCTGCGATGAGGGAAGAGGGGGAGGATGGAGTTCTTATTTGGGTTGCATGGAATGAGGGAGTTGTGGATGGGGATGTGGGTGTGTTTGGGAGGGTGGGAGAGTTGTTGGGACAGTTGGGTCGGAGTGGTGGTGGTGATGGTATGTATTTTGTGTGCTTGTTGTCTTGATTCTGCGTGCTGGGCTAATGGGTTTGTGTGAGGATAGAGAAAGTGGAGATGAGGCTGTGGGACGAGATGGTGAGGTATCATCACGATCGAATTGAAGAGAGCTATATTCCTGAATTGAGGGTGAGCTTCAAAGACTATGAAGCTCAGGACACTCGCACCATGACCGTGGTACAGGATAATGCAGATATTGAAGCCGCACTCTCCACCTTGCGGGCCCTACTTTTTGACCGCAACACCTTCGGTTCAAGCAAGCTCGAAAGACACCAAAACCTTGCCATGGCAACATACACTCTACGCCGATCCAGAGCCATCGAAGCGGTACTCTACAGCTCTCATAGCGCCAACTCGAAGTCTAAGAAGCTATGGGTGAACATCTGCCTCTTGGCCCGCCTCCGAATTGCGCACCAGACCTTCAAAGAAATTGCAATCACGCTCCCCAGCTTCCAGAACCCTACGATCATCCTAATCCCTCGTCCTTCAGCACCAGCACCGACAGTTCAGTCCGCACTCACCCTATCACAAACCTTCGGTCTCCTGCACCTCCCTCTCAACACGACAACCACAAAAGCAATGCTGGGCCGTTCCTGGACCGTCGCCAGACTGGACCGCGAGTTTAAAAAGCCACAGAAGCAGAAGCTCAATACTCACGCTGAAGTGCAGATGCTGATGTTTCTACACGCCAACGAAGCATCCGCATCAGGCGTGTTGCCATATCTTGGCTGCAGCAAGCTGAGCTGCTTTATGTGTGATCGCTTTTTGCAGGCATATGGGAGGTTTGTGACAAGAGGGTGCCATGGACGTTTGTTCAAGCCGTGGACGGTGCCGAACGTGGATGCGTTGTTGGCTGGGCACGCGGACCGGACGGCAAAGGCGCTCATCGCGGTGCAGAAAGGGGTGGAGAAGGAGTTGAAAGCCTCGGTCGAAGTGTATTTGCAACACGAGCGAACTTCGGTCGTGGGAGGAAGTAGTGTTTTCAGCGGGCAGCGGGGAGAGCAGTCGCAAAGAGACAGTCAGATTGTACGGCTCAGGATACAAGCTGAGCGTGAGAGGGTCGCGGAGATATTCAGAAGGTGAGTAGAGTCGAGTTTTACTGACTCGATTTCGTCTGCTGTCGCTAGAGTATCTGTACTGATCGAAGTAAGGCAGGTAGAGGACACAATCACGCGCACCCGTTCAACACCAATAACGGGTAGTCCAGATTGGGAGTCAGACTGCGATATCTGTATGAGGTCGACCAAACGAAGGTGCAGCGTTTGCAACAAAGACTATTACTGCAGCAAATCGTGTCAGGAGAAGAGATCAGGACCTCATCTCTTCACGTGCTCCAAGCGGCCACTCACTTCAGCCGATTATCTCTGGAAGTCGTTGGGTGAGGATCTGATGCCACCCGATGAGGAGGTCCTCGAAGATTTTGGTTTCAACAATGCCGTTGCTGGCCAGGACAAGACGTACCTTCTTGGTCTCTACCAAGGTCTCTACCTGTCCGATAGAGTGTCGTCGGAAGACATACATGCATGGCGCACGGCGGGAGTTCTGGTTGATAAAATCAAAGACTTCTACTACAGCCTCCCGGAAGGGTCTCGGGGGGGATACTTCCCGTGGTTCCTGGAGAATACACACGTCCTCGATGGATCCTTGAGCAGAGAAGAAGCTCAACAGAAGCTGGCTGCGAGCTTCTACGACAGAGCTAGAGCGTACCTAGACGGTGAGGATCGCTACAAGACAGCTGGAGAGATGCATCCGGAGGCCAAGGGCAACAGCTACAACTTACTGGCAGGGATGCTACTCCGCTTTAACCCCAACCCAATCGAACAAAACTGGCACTCGTTTGGCTTTGTGACTTGCCGCGGAAAGGGCGAGGAAAGTTCTCTTGTAGATATTTATCAACTCCTCCTTACTGAGAGCGACGGGAGTATTTTCTACGAGACCCACAATAGGGAAAGAGACAATGTCGCACCAGCCACATTTACACAGTTCTGGAAAGCGCATGAAGCGGGGACTCTGATCCAGCTCATGGACTCGAAAGGGTTGAAAAAGCTACGATCTAGACTCCCATTCCTGGAGAGCTTTTTGTGTGGTGCCCGTCCTTCTGTATGGCATCTGAAGCAGTTTCTTGAGATCAGCGACCCGATCAGCTACCCGCCTGTGCTATCTGTTCGTATTGACTACGGTTTTGTCAATTGTCGCTCGTTCGAGGACACGTGCATGCTGATGGAGATTTATGGTCAGATTTTGAGGGTTGGGAATCCGCTCGAATTGCATCAAGCGTGTTTGGCCGGGGAACTGTTTCAGTTCGCAAGCAGGTACATTCGAATGGATGAGCGGTGGAAGTCGTTGATGCAGAATCACTATCCTTTGGGAAAGGTGGATGAACTGGAGCGGGGGCCAGGGCCTGAAGAATCTGCGAAGCTGTTGTCGTTGTTGTCGAATCTTTGGAGTTTCCACAACCTGTTGGTGGAGTAGTCGGAGCCGCAATCGGCCATGTCAAGAAGCGGGCAGTCTACAGTGACGAGCTCACCAGCCAACCAGCTGATTGTAGTTGAGATGACCCGATGCACGTGAAAATCACCAACAGATGGCGATTGCCAGCTTGTTCCAGATCTTACTCCTCACCTAGCACCGGCGCGTGTCTACAGACGCGGGGACGTCAGCGCACAACCGTCGTCGGCGTGTGGCAGATCGGCCCACGCATCCCTGCCGAGGTACACCTGGTAGCTAGCTTGGCAGCGAGCGAGTGAATGCGACTACGCAGCAACTACCGCAGAGCCTCCTTGTCCCTACATTCGTCAATTGACGAAGTGCTCTTTTGTTGCAAGAGATGGAGGTGCAGAATGGACTTCACCCACGCAAGAGGCGGCGGAGAAGAAGGCTCGACCGGCCAGCGATCTCGGCGCGGCTGCTCCTCGACGAGCGCATGCCGGGCGAGGTGGGCGTGCTGTCCGAGGATCTGTTTGACGATCTGTTCCCAGGGTCGAGGGGCGGTGGTAGGTTTCGCGGTTGCATGTTGCTGGGTAGAAGCTGACCGTATGTGGTAGGAGCTGATGTCACTCGTCACGTCGCCATTACCCCATGGCTGCCGAGCTCTGTGGTTGCGTCCCAGAGCAGTCCCTGGACAATCTTGCCCGTACGCATCGCAGACAAGAACGATGCTTCGACGGCGTCTTCGGCGGCGCGCCCGCATTCGTCGCTCCAGATCCCCGCATCCGCCCTTGCGCTGCAGTCGTTCTCGCAGCTTCTCCACAGTCTGGCGCCGAACAGAACACAGAGGAGGGATGCCCCAATCGAGATTCGCGTTCACGACGTCGTGCCCGTGGGCTTGGACACCGTCTATGTGAACTTGGACACAGAGGCACTGCGCAAGCTGGACGAAGTGCACGCCAAGTTCGGCGGTGGCTTCGTGACTCCCTCCAACGGGGCAGCGAAGACGCCCAAGAACCGTTACCTCGACGTCAATGGCAAGGGCAAGCCAGCGCACAAGGTCGACCACGCAGCTCAGGAACAGGCTTGGAGGACTGCGGTGCGAGAGGCGTTGCAGTCTCCCACCGTTCTGCATACTGGCGACCTGCTTCCCCTGCCGCTACCTGCACACCCCATCACCCACGTTCCGCCGCCACCAGCCAAAATCACCGCCTGTGAGCCTGTACCACAAGGTCTGTTGCTGCCGAGTACGCGCATCGTTGTGTTGCAGTCGCATCGTAGTTCGAAAGCGATTGCGCCACCGCCTGTCAGACAAGCACCCATATCAAACACTTTTGGAGACGACAGCGAAGCCGAAGACACCTCGAACGACGCTTTCTACACCGCCGACGAGCGAGGCGACTCGCGCAATGCCAGCCCTCCGGGTGAAGAATCCACAGACAACCTTGACTCAGACTTCTCAGGTTCAGATGCAGGTGATTTGTCAGACGAGTCTGACGATATTATCTCGCTGAGCGCACCAATGCTACCGCCTCAGTCGTCAGGCGTACTTTCGTCCTTCACCTCCGCCACACCGCGCCCTGGGAACTTCCGCACAAATGGCATTGCAACGCCAGGGTCAGTCTTCTCCACTTTCACAGCAACGAGCACTGTGCGAGGAGCATCCTCATCAAAGAGCAAGGTTTTCAAGGCTCACGGGTTGCTGCAAAGTATCTCGGATGAACTGATGCACCCAAAGCCTGGGGCTGAAGATGATGAGGAAGCTCGCGTCTTCGTCGACACAAACACGCTGGTCAAAATAGGGTGCTTCTCTGGTGATTGGGTCAAACTCGAGGCTTCAGAAGAGCCTTCAGGTCATCCTTTGTGGGGGCTTGGCTCTTTCGGTACTACTCAGGACGAGGAGAGCCTCAACTGGCGCCCAGTCAGAGTCTACGGGCTACCAGAGAATATGTCCAAGAAGGTCGCAAGGTATCCAGTGCACAAATCCGAGAGCAGTGATCGGAGGATGAGCATATCAAGCTTTTCAGGGCCAGCAAGTACTTCGCTCCCAGCATATCTTTCCCCTATTCTGTTGGCGAACCTTGGAAGTCCATCACATCTTCGAATCACACCATTAGTCGCTCCCCACACGCCGGGCTTGCCGCGAACAGCTCTTCAGAAGCCTCGCTTGACAAGCTCTTCACTACCACCATCCGCTAAGGAAGTCACGCTACTCAAGGTCTCAACACCATTATCGTCAGATCGTCTCCTACAGCCGAGTTTATTTGCTGCTTTGAAGGAACACTTCGAGCAGAAGCGACGAGTTGTCAAGAGTGGTGATCTTATTGGCGTGTCCATCGACGAGTCTTTGGGCCGCGCTGTCTTCCAGACGTCCACTGAAGATGATGTTGGTAGTGACGAACTGTTATCCACCTCCAGGAAAACCTCCAGCGAGGGCAACACTGTAGAGAGCGCCAACCCGAAAGTTGTGGCATGGTTTAAGATTGGAAACGTCTCATCCAAGGCCTCGCAACCTCGTGAAGGTGAAGAGCCAGATATCTGGGGTGGTGCAGCAACTGTCGACGCAGCAAGCACCAAGATGGAAATGAATGGAAGTGAGCAAGGCAAGACACCTGCACCCATTGACAACGCCTGGCAATACTATCTAGGCGCGAAACGGACACCCGTCACAGCGTCCCAGAAAATGATGGCCATGGATGAGCTACCGAAGCCATACATCTCGCCCTTGCGCAGACGGCTGCGGGAGCTGATGTCGGTGGCCACTAGTCCGCGAGCCATCCACTTAGGTCTCCCTCCAGTCGCAATACTTCTCACATCTACACAACGAGGCATTGGCAAGGCCGCGATTTCCACAAAGGCCTGCGAAGACCTGGGTTTGCACACTTTTACTATCGATGCTTTTGACATTGTCACCGAAGGAGGTGCAGGAGGAGGCGATGTCAAGACCGAAGGGTTTCTGAAAGCCAGGGCTGAGCGGGGTCTTACCTGTGGAGCTGAGTTCACCGCACTGCTCGTCAAGCATGTCGATGCGCTCACCGCCGACCGCATGAATACAGCACTGAAGGAGATATTGGCCGATTCAAGAGTACTGATTGCGACAACAACCGAGATTGACAAAGTTCCAGAAGGTATCCGGGGATTATTCACCCATGAATTGGAAATGACAGCGCCTGATGAAGGCGAAAGAGAAGGCATCTTGCGCAGCATCATCGAGGATGCCGGTATTCGACTATCACCCGAAGTCGATCTTGGCAACGTCGCTGTTAAGACTGCAGCTTTAGTTGCTGGTGATCTAGTTGATGTGGTTGACAGAGCACTCGTATCGAAGCGTACCCGCATTGAAGAGCTCGCAGCATCCGCAAGCAAATCGTCATCGTCAGGAGAAGCAGTCACGACCAGGGACGTCGAGCTTGCAGGAGGACACTTCAGTAACAGCCTTACAAAAGCCGATCTTGACGGTGCTGTAGATGCAGCGCGCAAGAATTTCGCTGACGCAATCGGTGCTCCCAAGATTCCCAATGTTGGCTGGTCAGATGTTGGTGGTCTTACGCACGTCAAGGATGCAGTCATGGAGACCATCCAACTGCCTCTATCGCGTCCGGAACTCTTCGCCAAGGGTATGAAGAAGCGCAGTGGTATCCTGTTTTACGGACCTCCAGGAACCGGAAAGACGTTGCTCGCAAAAGCCATTGCCACCGAGTTCTCGCTCAACTTTTTCAGTGTCAAGGGACCTGAACTGCTCAATATGTACATTGGTGAGTCGGAAGCCAACGTGCGACGCGTCTTCCAACGAGCTCGTGATGCTCGACCTTGTGTTGTCTTCTTCGATGAACTGGATTCGGTCGCACCGAAACGTGGAAACCAAGGTGACAGCGGTGGTGTCATGGACCGTATTGTTTCGCAATTGCTCGCTGAGCTCGATGGCATGAGTGATGGCGGCGAAGGTGTTTTCGTTATTGGTGCAACGAACCGACCCGATCTGCTTGACCAAGCGCTTCTGCGTCCCGGTCGATTCGACAAGATGCTATACCTGGGTGTCAGTGATACGCACGAGAAGCAGCAGACCATTCTGGAAGCACTGAGCAGAAAGTAAGTCACCTTTTAACCCTCGTGAACTCTCAACAAGATAACTCTAACACACTACAGATTTACCCTCCACCCCGACCTCTCCCTTGCCCGCGTCTCTCAAGGCCTGCCCTTCACATACACCGGTGCAGACATGTACGCCCTCTGCTCCGACGCAATGCTCAAGGCCATTACTCGGCAAGCGCGTGCCGTTGACGCCAAAGTCGCCCAATACAACGCCACACATATGCCTCAGATCTCCATCGCATACTTCTTCGACCACCTCGCCACAGACGAAGACACGGCCGTCATGGTCACGGAGCAGGATTTCATGGACGCACATCGTGAGCTTGTGCCCAGTGTTAGTGCAGATGAATTGCGCCATTATGATCGAGTGCGTCGCACGTTCGAGGGTGCGGGAAAGGGTGATGAGAAGAAGAAACAGGCCATCACGAATGGAACAGTGCCGACATCATCTTCGAGTGCCAAGGGGAAGGGCAAGGGCAAAGCGGTTGCGTCTGAAGAGGCGGAGGAAATGGTAACCAGGACAGTAAACATCGAACTCAATGGATCGTCGAACGGTGCTGCCACTGAAGGCACGAGTGGAAGCGGAAGCCAGGGCAACGGCAAGGGCAAAGGGAAAGCGCCCGTGAGCGGGCATGCGAGTAAGAATAGTGTTGATATTGCGGAAGGCGGGTTTGGCGATGCGGGGGATGATGAGGAGTTGTATTCTTGAAGACAGATACCTAGACTAGTGATCATCGTTGCTATAGTGAGTAAGGTGGACAGTAGAAAACTACATCTTTACTCAAGACCAGAATGACCTAGACTTCTCGTGTATAAAAGTGTTGCCGTGCCATGTACTAGTGACTGTTCGTTCAATGATAGGATAGTAGTTAAGTTGTGATGTGATATTGGTGAGATGAATAGAGACTCTTGTGAACCACTCACTCATTTGCTTCATCTCAGCCGTGACGTGACAACTGCGACTTTTGCAAGTGGCTGTATGTAGGAAGAACTGTATGTATCTCATACCCGCCACAATTAGATGTGGGAAAAATAACAACACCAAAACCAATACATATACATATACATTCCATTGATACATTCTTTGCATCATGCCATAATCCAAGTTTTTGGTTTTCCAACTGCCGAAGCCGCATAGAAAAAAAAGAACAAACAGTGTGGGTATATATATCTCACAAACAAACTCTTTCGCTATTTCTATATCTGCTCCCTCTTCTCTTCCCTTTCCTTACACATCATGAAAAGTCGAGGTACTCACGACGCAGCTTTGACTTCCAGCGCGCCATTCGCGCTCTCCCTCGCCATGTGCTCGCCTTCCATCTTAACTGGTGCCGGGGCCTCATCACCCAGGACCTCTGGTTTCCATCTAGCCAGCAGTTTCTTGGCGCTCGGTCTTGCGCGGTCGTTTACGTGGTAGATTTCTGTTAAGACGTTGACGACGATGTCTCGGACGGGGGGGCGGAACATGTAGAGGTAGTGTAGTGCGCTGCAGGCGAGGTCGATGCGCTCTGGGTCCTCGGCCATTTTCTTGAGGCGGATGAGGATTTCGTAGTTGAGCGCGGGGACTTCGGAGAGGAAGCGTAAGATGATTTTGTCCGTGTGCTCGACGTATGGGAGGATGCCGTCGATGAGACGGAGCGCGCAGCGCTGATAGTTGCCGTTTGGCGTGTTGAGGACAGACGTGAAGGTGTCTCCGTTCGTGGTGCCGCTGGTGTGGACGTCTTTCGATTGCGCAAGTATCGTGTCGTTGTACCACTCCTCATTCAGCCATAGCGTAGCGACGTCAATGCGCTTCTTCCAGTCTGAGAGTATGTAGTTGTACATGCCGTCCCGTATAGTGTCGCTGATGGAGAGACTTCCTTTTTCGTTGGTGAGAGCGTGCTCGTCTTTGATACCTTCTTGAGGATCCTCAAGTCCGGCGCTCGCACGAGTGGCAAGTCTTGAGAGAATTGTTACCCATGCATCCCGGCCATAATCACTCGCCGCAAGCCTGTTGAAACCACCTTTAGCAACTTTGCTCTTCTGAGCATCGTCAACACTGTTCAGCATGCCAAAGGCTCGATGTACAGTCATGTCGCCATATTTTTGAACCTCTTGACCTGATAATGGAGGCGCTTCAGGAAGCTTGTATGGCGCCAACGATGCAGATGGCCCTGACGCAAATGCCAGATCGGTCGGTGGAAGACCGTCGAGTTTGTTGTTGATTTGTTCTGCATCCTCCGGCTCGAAATCGGGTTCGTACTCTTCTTCGTCTTCTGCAGCAGCAGCTGTGGGCTGTATGCGAGGCATGGCTTGACTGAGACTGAGGTATCGAGAACGGACCATCTGCCTTCGTGTTAACTACATCTCAGGATAGTCACCTACGGTCCACCGGCTAGAAGGTTTGTAGTCGCTTGCTTGTGACTCGTCACAGCAGATGATGGTCCCTCAACTTTCAGTCTCTCATAGAAGAGATACGAGTTGATAGCAGCAGTTGGCACAACGAAAAGACAATATGACTTACATTCATAGCATGGCCAAGCTTGACTTGATCCACTGATTGCAGCACTGGGACCAGAATCCTGACGAGTTGCTCTGGGTCTCGAAAGGCTTGTACATCGAAATTCACTGTACTGCCTTCAGGATTGAGTGTAAACAATTGTCGCCAACTGACAGGGCCCGGTGGTAAAGGCGGAGCGACGGGCATAGTGTCTTGGGTCACGGCGGTAGGGGCACCTGCAGCTACTCGCTGCCTCTTGGCCTGGTCGAGGCCGTCAGTTGGCTCACTAGGGGCTGGTCGCTTGCGGTTGACGTCGTCGATCATTTCGACACGCGTACGATGCATACGCTCGAGGAACTGCTGAATGCGCCCGTTGATGGGATTCTGAGGATCTCTGCATGCTGTGAGTCCCGACACTTGTTGTTTTCAACTAGATGGAAACGTACCTCTTCATGATGTTCATTAGCAACGACCTTGTCGTGCGCTCAATCGACTTCATGATAACCTTGTTTTTAGGTGTCAAAGGCGCGTTGGCAAGCTTCAATGGATTGAAGTTGAAAATGCTGGTCAGAATCTTGTTGACGGCTATCGGTCTTCGGTGCATCAGCACGCCCAGGGTGTTGAGCGTCGCTGTGACGAGTAGGCCATCACTGTTCCATGTCAGATACGTTCCACAAGTCTGACTCTGCCTCTCTGACCTGTGATCTCCGTGTATGATATCCAACAACCGGTCGAGCAGTCCATGCCCTTCTGCCTCGAGGCTCACGTATGGTATCACGGGGTGATCGCGGGGGACAAGGGCGAGGGAGATGTCGCTGTGGTCAGGTCGCTGCAATGTGTAAGAGAGTGTCATAGATTTGGACAGAAAAGGAGTGTTCACCCTTGGGTCGACTACACCAGGCGTCTGTACTAGAACGACTTGTTGTAGGAACTTGACACAGCACACTCGCACGCCCGGCGGTGCTGTGTCCATTCGTCGCAGGATGTTCGCTTTGATAGCTGACATGAGCTGCCAGTTTTGGGCATCGTTGGCGTTGTGAACACTGGCACACGTTCAAATATAAGACAAGGTCCGACAGAAGCGCATTCAAGCGTGTACGGGCAATGGAGGGTGAGCGTACAACGCAACTTGCACTCATAGTGGAGGGGAAGCTATCTGAAGTCTGAGGAATGCCACTCACGTATGTCTGTAGACGAGCGGGTACACACTTGCAGCCGCTTGCACGGAGCTTTTGATGACGCTCTTGTCCTCGACGTTGTCCAGGTAGTCTCTCAACGTGGGCAGGACTGAAGGCGCGCTGTTCTCCTTCATGTCTGACGGCCACGCTGGAGACGCGAAGGCTTCAGCCAAAAAGTCAGCGCCCCATCGTTGAACCTCGAGGCTCTGGTCTGCACTGAAGCCAATAATGGGCAGAATGCCCGGTATGATGGTAGGATAGTATCTACCGTCGCCTAACGCGAGCGACCGGGCTGACTCTAGCTGCTGAACTGGGCTCATGATGGTGGTGAGGTTGCAGTGCACGCGAGACAGGCTTTGTTTCCTGTGATGAGGTCGTGCGTAACAATGGTGACGCCTGTTCACACGCGCGGCGCAGTCAAACTAGTTGCGCAACAGAGCCCAGAGTGTGATGACTTCCGTCCCTTCATTCCCTGCAAAGCTAGTAGTCAAGAAGGCGAAGGAGCGTGTTGAACAGAATAGGCGTGTGTGTTGGAGGTGTTGTCTTCTACTGGGGTCTTGGGGAGTTTGAGGGATGCTGCGGATCCATGCTGCAGGTGAACGAACGCTCGTGCCAAGCATCTACGCGGAAGGAGCGCCTCTCACCACCGCGGCAATCATCAACTTTCCCCGCAAGACCACAGAGGTTCACCACGCCACAATGGGATAGTGAGTAGCGTCGCAGATGAAGCGCATGCCAGCACTGACATTCGCAGTAAACCTTTCCAGTCCACCTACTACGATGCCCGCATGCGCGCCTCGCCGGCGTTGCTGCGTGCTCGTGCACCGTATCTGCTCAAAAACACCATCACCGGCTTCGCTATCTGCTCCTTGGTGATTGGAATCTGTATGGCTACCGTCTTTTTTACCCAGCACATGCGCTCACAGATCCTAGACACATACACCATCAACGCCATCTCCCAGGACGAGTTCGAAGACGTTATTGTGCCCGACGAGCCCATCATTCGATCGCAGCAACCTGCCGGTACAACAGCAGCAGTCCAGCAAGCTCTCGATGCGAGGAAGTAATCATATCGTTGAGGGATGGGAAGAAAAATTGTATATTGGTGTACCAGATATTCATGCATTGGGCAGGCGCCACGGTCATTTTTGAACAATATATCCATCGCTATTCGCGACCATGAAAGCATTTTCGTCACCCCAAAGTGTTGTCTCTCTGAATCACGTTGCCCAACAACTTATGATTGTGGGCCTTGAATGTATCTCCGTTACAGACGTCGAATATGGTGCCAAGACCGAGTGGATCTTTCTGGCAATGATGCATTGATCCCGGTTTACTTCTGTCCAGACGACACACAAGCGAGATTCTTCATATCGTGTCCCTTTGCTCTTCGATAACGACTCGATTCTGACGCCCGAGAGACAGCGTCTCATCTCAAGTTGGTACCCTGCAACACTGAACGCATGCTTTTAAAACAGCCACATAGACTTTCGTGCAAATGAGATGCCACGTTCATCAACTTCCAAACGTGAACTGCTGGTCAGACAAAGGAGGTTGTCAGTCATGTCTCTTGGCAGTTGAGCAAGCTTCGACATGTAGGCCCGCCACCGTTTGAGCAAGACCACTGCATGGATGCGTATGCTAATATCAACATCACATGCCAATACCGGTGCATCACTAGTGCAAGCCACTTACAAAAATGCGCCATCCCTGCATCGCTCACCCGTTTATCGATTTCTTGGGACTGTCGTTGAGATGCACTGATGGATGGGTAGTTGCTGTTGATTCGTTGCCATGCGCGACACAGCCCGCGGAAATTGCAAGATCTCTGACGTAACCGTCCAAGTTGCGACCCAGATAGGTGTGCAGATCATCCAGGTCATGTCAGCCACGCACCAAATTCGCGATTCACGTATCTATCATGATGTCTGAGTTTCCTCTTTGTTTACACCTGCATCCCCATGTGGAGATCCAATTGATGTCAGAAAGCAGCGCGCCCGCCTTTACTTCAGTCCGTTTGCCCCGCGACTACTCCACCTGCAGATGTTTCTCCACAGACCGTTGTTACACTAAAATTGACATCTCGATACAACATGGCCACAATAACAGCGGTTAGGCACAAGCTACATGAAGCAAGCGAAAAAACAAAAACCAAAGCACAAGCAGCCGCCGAGTTCACTCAACAAGCAGAACGCCTTGGACAGTATGCGCCTGAGCAAGAAGACGACACAACTGGTTCGACACAGGCCGTTGAGGCACGATTCATTACAGCTCAAGATCCTGTGATCCAGACAGCGGATGGCGGCCGCCTACCAGCAGTACCCATCGAAGAAGCTACGAAACTCAACAAGCTGAGAGATATCCTCAATGGCCGCGATCCTTCAAAGAACGAACCTGTACCGGGTGAGACGCGCGAATCGAAAGATGGTACGATTCACGGAGTGCGGCCCAACACTGGTGATGAGGAAGAGCAAAAGAAAGGCACTGATGCACCCTTGAGTGAATCCAAAGCCCCAGCAAGGACGAATCCAATGTTTCCACCCGTTCCTGTCTACGGCCCTCCAAGTACACTAAGAAAGCTTCATTGCGCCCAGTTACGGGTCTCGTCCGCCATCTTGTCTTTTTGCTTTTTGCTTGTTATTATCCTTGGTGCCGCGTTCACATCCATCCCACTCATGGCTGAACACATCTGGATCCGATTACGAGGGCAGAACCCAGACAAGAGGCGACCCTTTTTTGAAGAGGAAGAGAGGCGCAAGAAAGCAAGAAGAACAGCCGAAGTGGCTTGGAAAAAGCAACACACAGTCGAATCTGAGAAGCTAGCGGATGACAACGAAGCAGGCAAGGGAGGGGATGAATTTGTACCATTGGAAGGCGGACCGGATGAGCTAAAGTGCGATGTACGCTACTATGCACGCCGAGTCGGGCTTGATTGTGAGATCTTCGAGGTGCAAACTGAAGATGGTTTCATCATCGACCTGTGGCATCTCTACAACCCGCGCGACTATGAACGTACTGACGAGTCTGAACGATCGCCGCGGTCCCCTGATGTCTTCAGACGAACGACCTCATGCAACGGTATACCTGGCTCACAATATCCGCCCGGCAAAAAGAAGTACCCTATTCTTATGATTCACGGCCTTTTGCAGTCGGCTGGAGCCTATTGCACGAACGATGACGACAGCCTTGCCTTCTTCCTCGCCAAGAGTGGCTACGATGTTTGGCTGGGGAACAACCGGTGTGGCTTCAATCCTCGGCATAGGTTGCTTGACTACAGTGATCCAAGAATGTGGGCTTGGAACATCCGGCAAATGGGCGTTATGGATCTACCAGCACTCACCTCCCGAGTGCTTGCGGAAACTGGATTCGAGAAACTTGGTCTTATCGCTCATAGCCAGGGAACTACGCAAAGCTTAGTTGCTATGGCTAAGGAGCAACGCCCAGAGATCGGCGACAAGATATCTGTGTTCTGCGCCCTCGCACCCGCTGCGTATGCAGGCCCATTGATCCAGAAAGCTTATTTCAAGTTCATGCAAGTCATCTCCCCGGCTATGTTTCGAGTTGTGTTTGGCATACACGCCTTCATACCATTCATGATGGCCATGCACTCCCTGCTCCCGGGCAAGTTGTATGGTTCAATGGGATATCGCGTCTTCTCCTTCCTCTTCAACTGGACAGACGAACGTTGGGATCGTGACCTTCGAGATCGCCTGTTTCAGTTTTCACCCGTCTATGTCAGTGCAGAGAGCATGCGATGGTGGCTCGGACGCGAGTGTTTCGCGAAGCACAAGTGTATCTTGTCTACACGGGAAGAGAAAACAATCGAAGAAAGAGAAGACGAAGAAGAGGACAGATCGAGATCGCGCTCAAGCAACGAATCTGACGATGAAGATTCAGATGACTCTCAACCCGGCAACAGTGCACTGGACGAGAAGAGACGTAGCTCTCGTAGACGAGACAGCAGCCGCGCTCGATTTGCCTGGTATGGTCCACATACCCCTCCCTTCGCCCTCTGGGTATGCGGCGCAGACGACCTCGTTGATGGCCGTCGTCTTTTACGCCGCTTCGAGCGCAATCGCGAGCCATTCGTCGATGTTGTTCACTCCAAGGTCATTGAGGGCTACGAACATCTAGACGTCATCTGGGCTATGGACGCCATTGAGAAGGTTGGGAAAGAGGTCAGGGAGGTGTTGTGGAAGACTGCGCCTGAGGAGGCAAGGAAGGTGTGTCGCATCCCCAGAGGTTGCGAGGACATCAAGGACTTCTATCAGCGCAGCGACAAGCTCAGAGAAGATGCGACGAGGGAAGTAGATGTCACGGCAGGAGAATGGAGTGAGAAGGGTGCAGAGCAGGTTCGAGGCACTGAGCAGATCGGTGGTGGTACTGGGAAGGGGTACGAAGCTTTGGAAAGTGAGAAAGAGTTAGCGGCAAGGGCTGCGTAGCATTGGACGTGTCCCTGGTCAGCTATCGCTGCGGACTTTTCGCATTCGACTTTAGCGTTTCCTGCGCATATACGTTATACCCTTGTGTTGGTTTCATTAGGACACTTAGACTATAGAACTCGGTACGAATGAATCATATAATACTTTGCTATTATCGGGAAGAGCTTATGTTTTGCAATAACACTGCGTTGCACACCTGTTATTGTAACGTCCTAATATTCTGAGTATAATGAGGCGGTAGCTGGAGTTTACTCGGAAGAGGGCTCAGGGCGATGCTGTGTCGTATGTTGTGATCGTTATACAACACCGATCTTCGTTTAGAGTACAGTCGCCTTAACGCAGACAGTTCGAAGAACAGGCAATCCTAGACTGCAATCGACGTTTATGTCAAGTTTACTGCATTAGGTAAGTAGAGGGTGGTGACTGGGACTGGGGTTGACCCTTAGCTCCAAGGAACTAGTAGGTCGCCCGCTCCGAGGCGGTGGCAGAAATTCTCGAAAAAACGACGCCTACACAGTCCACAACTCTCGCAACCACCAAGCGCATACTCCACGCAACTGGAGGTCTGAATAGCTGAAACTACACCAACAGCTCTAGACCACCTCCGCGATCCTTTGTGCACTACGAGAAGAAGTGCGACTCTCGCACCGGACGTCATTGTAAAGAAGCGGCGGGGAAGCCTGCGGAGCTGTCAAGATGCCGAAGAAAGCTATGTACGTCAAGACGTACTACAGTACAGCTCTACAAACGCTCACATCTCTCCAGTGATTCCCGAATCCCGGCACTGATCCGAAACGGTGCTCAGGTACGTGTGCACTCAATCGTCACAACAACTAAGCCGAAGCTCACAATGCGCAGGAGAAGAAACGGAGCTTCTTCGTAGTCGTCGGTGATCGCCAAAAAGATGTCATCGTCAACCTTTACCACATCCTCCTGAACGTTGATGTCAAGCTGAATAAGTCAGTGCTATGGGCATACAAGAACAAGCTGCTAGGATTCTCAAGCCATCGCAAGAAGCGCGAGAAGAAGATCAAGAGCGAGATCAAGCGAGGCATCCGCGATATCGATACCGAAGACCCATTCGAACTGTTCGTCTCGACGCAGAACATCAGATATGTTTACTACAAGGAGACGGAGAAGATTCTGGGTAACACATACGGCATGTGTATCTTGCAGGATTTTGAAGCGCTCACACCGAACCTGCTTGCGCGCACAATTGAGACGGTAGAAGGAGGAGGTCTGGTGATCTTGCTGCTGAAGGGCATGAACAGCTTGAAGCAGCTATACACAATGTCCATGGACATCCACTCGCGGTACCGAACCGAAGCGCACAGCGACGTCGTCGCACGATTCAACGAACGATTCCTTCTCTCCCTTGGAAAATGCGACAGCTGCTTAGTGGTGGACGATGAGTTGAATGTGCTGCCTATTTCAGGCGGGAAACACGTCAAGCAGCTGGCGCCACCAGACCCAGAGCTTGAGGGCAAGACACCGAAGGCAAAGGAGCTGGAAGAGATCAAGGAATCGCTGGCGGACACACCTCCAGTGGGCGACCTCGTAAAATTGGCGAAGACAGTAGACCAAGCGAAGGCTCTCCTCACGTTCGTCGATGCGATTGCGGAGAAGACATTACAGAGCACGGTGACCTTGACAGCGGCGCGTGGTCGCGGAAAGTCTGCGGCACTGGGTGTGGCGATTGCAGCAGCGATTGCCCACGGCTATAGCAACATCTTCATCACATCGCCAAGCCCTGAAAACTTGAAGACACTCTTCGAGTTCGTCTTCAAGGGATTTGATGCGCTGGGCTACATGGAACACCAGGACTATAACATTTTGCAATCCACACACGCCGAGTTCAACAAGGCCATCGTTCGCGTAAACGTACATCGACAACACAGGCAAACGATTCAGTACATCCAACCTCAGGACGCCAACCAACTCGGTCAGGCAGAGTTGCTAGTCATCGATGAGGCGGCTGCTATTCCCCTGCCGCTGGTGCGTAAGCTGATGGGCCCCTACCTTGTATTCATGGCCTCGACAATCAACGGCTACGAGGGCACTGGACGCTCGCTTTCGCTCAAGCTCATCAACCAGCTTCGTGAGCAATCTCGGGGACGCAAGACCAACAATACATCCACAGTAGTTGATCGCGCAACAGGCAAGGAGTCCAAGGACGGGACAGAGCCTTCTATGGCTGGCCGCTCGCTGCGCGAAATCACACTCTCAGAGCCCATTCGATATGCTCAAGGCGATTCTGTGGAACGATGGATGAACGACCTTCTCTGCCTAGATGCTACTCTACCGCGATCGAAGCTGGGTACTCAAGGATGCCCGCATCCCAATGAGTGCCAGCTACTCCACGTCAACCGTGACACCCTGTTCTCATACAACCCAGCTGCGGAGAAGTTCCTGCAGAAGATGATGGCTCTTTACGTTGCCAGCCATTACAAGAACACGCCCAACGATCTTCAACTCATGTCTGATGCCCCAGCTCATCAACTCTTCGTTCTTACCGCACCCGCCGAGGATAACAAACTTCCCGAACCCCTCTGTGTTATTCAAGTCGCACTCGAAGGTCAGATCAGCAGAGAAAGCGTACTCAGCAGTCTGAGCCGCGGTCAAAGAGCAGGCGGAGACCTTATTCCTTGGATTGTATCACAACAGTTCCAGGACGAGAATTTCGCCTCCCTCTCTGGCGCTCGTGTTGTCAGGATAGCAACCAACCCCGACTATGTGAACATGGGCTACGGTTCCCGTGCGCTGTCTCTCCTCGTCGACTTCTACGATGGTAAGCTCGCCTCTCTGTCTGAGTCTGCGCCCACCGAGATCGAGTCCATGAAGCGTGTCACCGAAACCGATCTTGAATCCGCTACTCTCCAAACCGACAGCATCAAGGTCCGCGAAGCCTCCGAGATGCCTCCTCTGTTCGCGCGTCTGCCTGAACTCGCATCTCCGAAATTGGACTACGTAGGTGTTTCTTACGGTCTCACGTCGCAGCTACACAAGTTCTGGAAGCGCCAGTCCTTCGTCCCCGTCTACCTGCGCCAAACACCCAATGATCTGACCGGCGAGCATACTTGCATCATGCTGCGCTCCCTGTCCACCACTACGTCGGACGGATCGTGGGTCGCCGCTTTCGCAAAGGACTTCCAGAAGCGTTTCCTCTCCCTCCTATCCTACCAGTTCCGCTCCTTCCCCTCGGTAACCTCTCTTAGCATTGAGGAATCGGCATCCATGGGTTCCTCTCTTGACGCCGACCTGGCCGCTGCGCCCATCAGCAAGCAAGAGCTCGACGCACTCTTCAGCCCCTTCGACCTCAAGCGTCTGGACAGTTACGCAAACAACATGCTCGACTACCACGTCATCCTCGACATGCTTCCCAGCATCGCCACTCTCTACTTCACAGGACGTCTGAAATCACATCTCAAGATGAGCGGCGTGCAAGTTGCGCTCCTCCTCGCTGTTGGCTTGCAGCGCAAGGAGTTTTCTGAGGTCGAGAAAGAACTCAACCTTAGCTCCAGCCAGCTCATGGCTATGTTTGTCAAGGTCGTCCGCAAGGTCGCCACAGCCTTCCGCGGGATCCTCGAAGGCGAAATCCAGTCCGCGATGCCCGAGGCAATGGAAGTCGAAAATGCCGATGCCCCTGATGCAGTGGCAGACTCGCGCTTCCAGCCGTTGGACAAATCGCTCGAGGAAGAGCTGCAAGAAGGCGGCGACGCTTTCTTGGCTGATCAGGAGGAGCGTGAGCGCGCAAAAGCGCTCATCGACGCTTTACCTCTGCACAAGTGAGTCTCATTCCATCCCGCCGCTATATACTTCAACTAACACCCAGCAGATACTCCATCGAAACTCCCGCATCCGCGTGGGCGGACGCTGAGCGCAGCATCGCCAAAGCCTCCTCATCCGGGCGTGGCGTTGACAGCCTGACCGTAAGCGTCAAGAGTGGAGAGAAGAAGCGCAAGGCGGGTGAAGCAGTAGCTGAGGCTCTTGCGGAGGCTGAGAACAAGGGCGGAAAGGACAAAGATGGCAGCAAGAAGGTGAAGAGGAGTAAGAATAAGGGTGGAAGGTAGGAAATGAGCTGAGGAGAAAAAGAAAGAGGATGCATGGGTTGGAGTCTGGAGTTTTGTTGGTTCCTCAGCAGAGAGGGGGATTGGATTTAATACTTCATCGTACTCGAATCTCGACGAATCCGTCGTACAACACACTTTCCTCTTCCACTCTGCTTTCAAAGAAGAAACCCAAGACTGGGAACTATGCAGACATGTTACATTCCCCGGGCAAGATTACGAATCATTCTAACCCCATACATTTCCAAGAAGAAATCTTTCGACAATTGCAGCACACCCAACTACAGCCGCCACCAGACTCCTGCACAATGATATCCCCATACCCCTCAAACACCAGTCAAAACCCCAAAATCTTGTTCCTAAACCCCACCATCTCCAAAGCAGCATATAGTAGCGAGAATAGACCAATGACTCAGGCATCCAGGCAGCCACTTAACCATCCCCAAAAACGCCTCCCACCTGATCTCGCGCACTCCACGCGTTCGCCCGCCACCCTTGATTGGGTTTCACCTTCGGCAACTGCTGCTCTTTGCAGAGTAGGGCAGGCGGCCTTACAAGACGCACACGCGCGAATCTACGCCGTGAGGATGCGATAGGGATACGGATTTGTGGAGTTGTCTAGATGATGAGCTCAGGTATGAAGGGCTTTTATGGCTGCCTGATCACCTTTATATATCTTCCGATTCTCCAGCTCTCTTATATATCTGCTCATCACCAACCCGTTTTCAAGACTCAATCGTGTTCTGTTACCAAAATAAACATGTCTGAACAATCAGCTACCAAAAAGCAGTACAAGGCATCCTGCCACTGCGGCGCTTTCGCATACACCGTAACCACCACCCCACTCGACGATCCCAACAGCGGCCTCGCGCGCTGCAACTGCAGTATTTGCACGCGAAACGGGTACTTGCTCGTCTACGTACCGAATGAGCAGGTTGTGTTCGAGAAAGGCAGTATTGAGGACTTCAAGGTATGGTTTCCCTTTTGCGGTTTCGGGTAAGGGAGGCTGATGATAGTGGTAGGCGTATACGTTTGCGAGCCACAAGGTCGCGCATTATTTCTGCCCTACGTGTGGGAGCTCGTGTATGGCACGCAGTGTCAGTCCGGGGTTCTTTGATGGAATGAGTATTGTTAATATCAGGCTGTTTGAGGGGGTGGAGGTCGAGGGGTTGAAGGTTAAGGAAATGGATGGGAGGAATTATAATCCTGAGAAAGCTTGAGAAGTCTTGGGTAGAATGAATATTGTTTGATATCTGAGATTGATGAAAGTGAATGTATATGTCTTGTCTTCTCTGGGGTTTGCGTCATCTTCATTAAACGCCCTTGATCCTAAACTATGCATTGTTCATCTGAATCTGAATCTGAATCCGTATAGATCGTCAGCCTCACAATCTTGAACGGGTACAAAGCTAACACAACGAACTAAACTACCGCGCAATAGAACTCTTGATAAAGGTGCGAGCCTCTTAGACACACTCCGTCTTCATCTGCTACACGTTCATGGAACGTGCACCATGAAAAATGGCCTCTATCGAAGCAGTCATCATTGACTTCTTCGGAGCATACAGGGCTGTCGGCATAAGCAAAGATTCGTAGTATCAGCAGAGCACGTACCATAATTCAATCTCTATGTCGCTACTGACTGGAAAACTGTCTCTATTGTGTTGATTTGATTCTACTTGCTTGATGGTCATGTCCGGAGATGATACACTAGTTTCGGGTTGTGATAGTGAGACTGGCTGAGATTCTTCGTGCGTCTTGATGCGTCGCTCGGGACGCGAGGAGTCTTTCTCTTTCATAGAGACTATGAGAATTAGCTTCAGCGCCTCGGTCTTTGGAAGGCGTCACGGAAACTTACCAGATAAGTTCGTGAACATCTTGTTCAAGGAATCGTTCTCGTTCTGTATTGGTTGTTTCATATCCTCATAAAGATCATACAACATCTCAACGAACTGCCTGTGTTCAGGGACAAATGGTGTTGTCGACATATCCCTTCCAAAACTCTCATGAGAGATCCAAGCACCTGCTTGCTGTTAGTGAGATTCTTGTCGTGAGAGGACAGACACTCTGACCCAATCCATTTTCCCGAAATGTATTCAGGATCACCTCGTCCCTCCGCTCTCGAGGTTTTAACGATAGCAAAGCTACCATAAGCACCAAGCGTATCTTGGGAGAGTCACAACAGCCCTCTGCAATGCGCTGCGCAAGCTCTGTTTCTTTTGTTGTTGATGACCTTTTCGGGTACTTCTCGATTTTGTATCGAAGCTCCTCAACGCGGCTGCGCAGTTGTAGCTTTGCCTGCTCGACTTTGAAAGGGGGATAAAATTCGTATAAACCTGCCTCTTCTAGACTCTTTAGTGTTATTTTCGTTATTGCAGTATCCGGTATATCGAGCCATCCTTGTGACAAGTATTCACCATGGTAATTTTTGTGTTCAAATTTATCGTCTTCTTTGACCTCAAGTGCTTTGATAAGTGCAGTAGCTGGCAGAAAGCTCCCAGGTGGCAGTTCTCGAGTGTCCAGAATATAGATTGTTATTTCACGCGAGTCTTCAGCTGACCCATTTTTGCGTGACCTGACAGTTTTCCGGAGGGCATGTTGGATCGCGAAGAGGAGCGAGCTGGTCCATGATACCAGATTACTTGGTTGGCGTATCCATGCCAGATGGTTTTTGAGGGCGCTGCGGGCTGTGTCCTTGTCCAACTTTGAAAGGTCTGTTATCGGCTGCGCGCTTTTGTCCTTAGATGCTTGTTGTGAAGCGACATGGGTCAAAGTTGTTTCGCCCATAGACCGAGGTGAACTAGTACGATATATCAAATGAGGATTGCAATTGAGTAGTTTGATCAAGTCTACCAATTCCTCGCTAGGAGAGAAGAGCGTAGGCTGAACAACATCGATAGGAGAGGACATAATGACTGATGATGGAGATGAAGTAAGATTGCGGAGTGAGGGACGAGGCTGAGCTTATAGCACCATCGCATCTCAGCCTTGCGTCTGCCTAGCCTTGCCACGTCGATGCAGGTATCTGTGCCATCGTGGCGTGATTTCTCAGAAGGATCCAGAAGATATCAGTAGTGCTTAGTATTGTAAGGTACAGACAACACTTCGATTTCTTTTCTGCGTTGGGGTATAACATGACGCCTCACTGAACTGGCGTTCTTACTTTACCCATTTCAGACCTAACTTGTGCATCTCAACAGCAAGTTGGAGAACGTAATCGATACTTTCGCACTGTGTCTTCGCCTTGTGTACGTTATCGCCCCAGACGTAGCTGTTTTTGTTAGCGCATCTCTACTCAACTCCCACAGAAATTTGTACTTACATTCCATGTCTTCGGACAAGAATCGCGTAGGAGTCCGGGTATCTCTCCATAGCCTCTTCCAAGCTTTCTCTCAGATCTTCCTCATGCGCTGTGTTCTCAATAATCGGTATCCGCAATTTGTCGTAATACCCCAAGTTACCCTGTTTCCCTCGTCCCTTCGGGATA
The DNA here is from genome assembly GCA_027946375.1 of Neodidymelliopsis sp. IMI 364377. Classification (NCBI taxonomy): domain Eukaryota; kingdom Fungi; phylum Ascomycota; class Dothideomycetes; order Pleosporales; family Didymellaceae; genus Neodidymelliopsis; species Neodidymelliopsis sp. IMI 364377. The sequence goes on from JAPEUT010000039.1 coordinate 43,643, forward strand.
CCCTTGATCTGTTCAATCTCCTCAATCTCGAAGCAAGCGTCCTTGCCGAAGTCGCGTTCAACTAGGAGGGTTACAAGGACGGCCCATTGTGAGTGTGTGTGAATGCAGCAGCCGGCGCCTCGTTCGAACGCTGCCATGAAGAGTGGTGTGCATGCAGAGGGCTTGAGGACCTAAAGGAATTGTTATTGGATGGTTTCTACGAGCCGTTACGTGGGAAATTGTACCTGCGGTCTTCGAAGATACTCTTTGCTGTTGAAGTCCATCACAAACATGTCCGTGGGCTTCATGAGCTCTTTCTGCACACCACTGGGTGCAATGTAGATCTTGTCTTCATGGCGAATACTTGTGCCTCCACCTGTACCTGTGACCTGGTGATCTCTTTACATCAGCCATCTCATTCACTATAGTACATCCAGTTCGCTTCCTAGAATGTTACATACCCAGCCTAGAGTGTAGAAATGCGCGCACAGGGTGCAGATATGGTTTGCTGGGTGGTGTGGATCTTCAGATTGTATGAGCGCCTCTGCATCTTGTGAATTGGACCCCATCTTGATATTTTATTGATCGGAGTCTATTTTGAAGACGCTCAAAAGATTTTGGAGGCAAAATGACGCGATGCTGGTCGCAGCTTCCTTAACCCCACGTGGTCCGAGCTGACCGCGGGGTGATACTCCTAGTCAGGCACCTATGCACCCAAAAGACATCACATGTGAACGAACTAGAAGAACCAACAGTCGACTCCATGGAATCTCATTTCCATATTCTATCAAATCAGGAAGCAATAGGGTGCTGCGCCCAAGGTATCATAAGACTACCTCATCCGTGCCATTAGCATCTCGCCGTCATGTCTCTTTGCTTCTGCAATGGGTATCATATCTAGTTGGTGACCGTAGTCTCTTGGGCCAGAGGAGAAGGCTCCTGCTTCTTTTCCTTGTCGAGATGAAGCGCCTGCTTGATCTTGTCACCAAGGCCCTGGCGATCAGGAGACTTGCTGTGTCCACCGTGCTTCTCCTTGTAGACATTGCCGGCACCACCACGCTGCATCTTTGTCAATTTCTATCCACATGTGAGACATTTCAGAGACATACTCCTGTGTGGAACTCGTCTTGAGCCTCGCGCGTCGCTAGCTCGGGGACGACATCGGTGGAGCGACGGTGGTCATCGACCTGAGGCCCGAGACGAGGCGATTTACCTATGTTGCCAGCTCCTCCACGACCTGTGGAGAACTCATTGGCCAACGACTCGCCTTGAGGACCTTCGCGCGTAATGGCTCCGTCCGCGTAAACAGTATCGTCGCGACCGATATTGCCAGCGCCTAACGTTGATCAGTCACCGAAAATAGGTGCCCTTGTCAGTTGTCTTGCGGTCTCACCTCCACGGCCTGTAGAGTGGATTGGGGTAGTGGACATGTTGATCTCTAGCTGGTGGGATGGTCTCAGAAAAAGAACGGTTTTCCTATCGCAATTCAAGGTGGTGTAAGAAATCTGGACTCGAGCGAACAGGGAACCGAGTGTGACCGCTGAGTCTTATATTTGCTCTTTCGTTGCGCCGCGACATTGCAACAAATGACGCAACCGCATATCGCGCACCTCCAAAGTGGTACCAGCCACTCAACGCGGGATATGGGAGGTGTCCGAGTCGAAAGATGCCGCCATGGTCCTTAGTCTGGGCAGTTGAACCAAATGAGCCTTCAAGCCAAGATCAAAGCGAGCATGTGGAAAAGATATCTCGATGGCTCGCTGATTACGCCGGTGCAGTTGTGTGATGTCGTGAGGTGATGTCTTCACTCATACAGATAAGAAGAGACCAAGTGATAGGCTAAGATTGTGACTAAGCTGTGCTTACCCTTGGGCATCCCACTGTTCCGACATGGCAAATCACTTGCATTGCTAGTAACCGGAATTACAGAACGGTTGATCTGCATGTGGTGTCAGGGATCCTTACAGGCTTTAGTGAAGCACGAGGTAGTCTTGGATGTGTACAACTCGTGAGCTGCACTAACGCAGGGACGACGAGCCGCAAGATGCATGACGTAGAGGTTTCCCAGAGCAGGAATATTTCAAGCAGTAAATTGTAACCACAGATAAGTAATGTATACGATCATGCACGTACGTTAATGAGCACGTCATCGGTCTGGTGTCGCGAACTACTAAGCGTACGGAATGGGTACCAGACAAATCAACTTTAATATCAACCTGGAACGGAGTAAATGCTCAAGTCCTCAATCCCTCCTCGTCGCTCGCCGTTGCAGCATGACCCTCTTCTGCAGTCCTAGATTGCAACTTATTCTGATCCGCATGTTTCGCCGGGTCAAAGACATAGATGGGAAATTCCAGAAAAATTGTTCTCTTCAAAAAGACCGGCATCTTCGCATATAGCTGAGGCGGAAACGGTATCAAGATGCTCGTCCTGTTCAACCATCGTGCATAGGCTGGCCAATTGTTGCCCTTCTCGTATCTCTTCTTTGCTCCCGGCCGCTCTTGTAGAGTCAAGCCTGACACGAACATGAGCAGCAATGTCAGGAAGAAGGGACCAAGAATTGAGGCATACAAAGCGGAATATGCACCACCTGATACGTAGTTGTAGGCGGCTGGTGACACGGCGATGGTGAACATGCCGAACTGGATGATCATTTCTCCAAAGTAATTCGGATGTCTTGTAAGCGAGAAGAGGCCAACGTCGCAGACTGCTCCATCGCTGCCATGAGCACTCCTGAAGCGGAATTTCTGGATGTCGGATACGCTCTCCATGATGAAGCCAATGGAGTAGAGAATGATACCCGCGATGTCTCTCCCAGTGCCAAAAGCGGGCTGAGGAAACTGCGTGACATTGGGCGAATTGAGAATAGTCACTGGCAGTGAGCAAGTCCACACCCAGAACATTTGACTGCAAACCGTTAGTTCCACCATACCAACAACACAAAGCTTCAAGTATCCAACTCACAAGACCCAAAACCCAAGGAATGACCAAAATTTATCCCTCTTATCATCAAAGCGATCGTCTTTCCCAGTCTTCAGGATCCTAAACAGCAAAAATCCACTCAAACGTGCTCCCCATACCATCATGAACACCGAGACCACGATATTGCGCGCATCACCTCTGTTCTCGCTGAGGCCGAGAGTGAGGATAGAGAGTACAACGAAGTTTGTTCCGCCGGCGAAATCCGTAAGCTTGTCAAACTTTAGGGAGAATGCGATCGCGAAGAAGAAGAGCTGGTATGCGACAGTAATGAGGAAAGTGATTGCGAGATAGTAGTTGTCTAGCACGTGGATAGCCATGACTGGTGCGCTGAAGGTGTTGTGGTGGTAAACCTTCCAACTCAATACACTAGTTGTATAGGTTATCTTGGACACGATGTTTTAAAAAGCAGAAGGCATGGCGACCAGTATGATCTATATCTAGACGTTATGCTCGGTCGCTGCCGCTACAGTCCGAGATTGGCAGTCGCGTTTTTCGAGTCTGACCGACTCGGAGTATCTTGAGTGAACTACAAGAGATGTTCCTGCGATTTAGTAGCTAAAAGGGAACCTGATGACGTAGACATCAGAACGTTTGATCGCCCAGGCCCGATCGACCTCGGCCCGCAGCCCTTCGCGTCTTTTCCCATCAGCTAAACAACAACGGCGACGCATCACGAATATCACTTGGCCGTAAACGGCTTCGAGGGCGTTCGCTCTGGTAAATGCAGCAGCGGCATGCAGCTGCGGGATTCTGACTTTGATGTGTCCGAGCACAGTAATTGCGATGGTGAGTACCTCCAGGCCATCGTGAAACGCAAAGAGTGTTAGGCGCGTCGCCTCGTGCACGTCGCGTCTCAGACCTCACCACCATCGCTGCTGGCCAGACCGTCATGAAGCTTAACACTCCCCAGAACAGCCTTCTCGAGGCCTGTCAGTCTGAATCGCACGCGTTCTGTCCTGCGACAAACCTTCTTGGCCACGCCATCCCGATTATGCCATGCTATTCTGCATGCTCTTTTCATCCTAGGATGTAGCTTACACCCCTGAGACACGCCGGCAATGGTACGAGTAGCCGCGTGGAATGACCTGCTCGAAACCCATCACATTCTTAGAAACAGAATGAGCGGGGCGTGCGTCGGACTCTTGTATATCCATCGTTTCCACCTCAGGTATCGACCTTCGAAAGGTTTGGAATCGCCATACCGGAACTTCACGCTCGTTTTCATCCGAGATACCTGTCTTCTTGCGCGTCCCATCTTTTCGTCCTCCTTACTCCTCTTCGACCCTCTGCTGTGCAGGCCTTGAACGAGTCTGCATGTCTGTGACAGCCCTTTCGATTCTATACCAGCTGTGCTGTTGATGTACTAATCTTAATCTTCTTCTTTCGTCGATCTTTCAGCCTTATCTTCAGAACCTTTCATCATCAATCAATCATCATGAAGACATCCAAGTCTTCCTTGGGCTTGGCTTTTCTTTTGATCCAGGCAGTATGTATCCAACTAACCCCACGTCATCACTGCTAACATCGCACAGGCAGTTGCGGAAGCTGGAGTTGATCTCCACAAGTATAATGTTGTTAACGGAAAGAAGATTGAGAACCTCATCTCTGGGGTCGATAGGTCAACGAACAGTGTTGCAGAGCTTGACCTGTCCACCTTGAACAATGTCCGACGTAACGCCAATGCTAATACACTGGAGAACGGAGTACTCGTCAACAAAATCGCTCAATTGGACGTCGGTACACTCCTCAATGCCGGCGCACAAGGACAGGGAGCTAGTCAAGGGCAAGGCCAAGCGCAGAGCCAGCAGTCGGGTCAGAGTCAAGGTCAGCCTCAAGGTCAAACCCAAGGACTGAGGCCCGCCGGACCAAGCGACATCAATACTAGCAACGTTGGAGCCGACCTTGCAAATCAGGTCGCCAACGGCAACAGACCTACTGTAGGCACAGGAGACATCAACACAAGCAATGTCGGTGCAGACCTCGCAAATCAGGTCGCTGGATTTGGCAACACAGCTCAATCACCGAACGCCCCCAGCTCACAAGGTCAGACGCCTGGACAAGCACAGCCAGCTCCACAAGCTCAAGCCGCCGAAGCACCTCGACCAGCTGCGGCGGCTCAACCTGCAGCAGAGGCTCGCCCTTCGACAGGAGCACAAGCGGCTGCAGAAGCTCGACCAAGTGGTCAGAGTCAGAGTCAGGGATTGCGACCAGCAGGCCCTGGAGACATCAACACCAGCAACGTCGCTGGCGATCTAGCAAACTCGCTAGCTCCCGGATCGGGTCCTAATGGTCAACGTCCAGCAGGAAGTCAAAGCAACGATGTTGCAGGAGATCTTGCGAATCAAATTGCAGGAGGCGGCGCTGCTCCCCTTGGCCAAGGTCAGGCCAATCCCCCGGGTCAGGTCGCCGCGCAGAGCGGCAGTGCTGGCGCAGCTATCATCGAAGTCAAGCAGACCATTATCCAGGAGGCGAACGGTCAGCAGATACAAACGGCTGTCATCCAGCAACAAGCTCAGGGACAACAACCAGCAGTTGCACCAGCACCGACTGAGGCGCCAGCTTCGACGGCCGCCAAAGCACCAGCACCACCCACGGAAGCCAGACCTACCGAAGCACCAGCAGCAATGCCCGCGCCCGCTGAACCTCAGAGCAAGTCAACAATGGCTGAGGCTGCGCCCAAACCAGAGACTAAACCCACTCAACCGCCTGCGGAGGGTGCAAGTGCGATGGTACGTCTTCCTTCGCTCAAAAGGTTTCCATATTGACATGATACATAGGCTTCTGCTCCAGCTGCTCCAGGAACTATAACTGAGGTTGCTGAAGGAGGCAAGCCCACTGCATCGAGTGCTGCCGAAGGAGCCCCTAGGCCAGCCGAAGGAGCCTCTAAGCCAGCTGAAGAGGCCTCTAAGCCAGCTAGTGCCAATGCTGCTGCTGCTGCTCCTGCAGCCATGCCCGTCACCGTCGTGGCTGGAGGCTCGCCAGCACCTGGAGTTCAAGCCGCAGCTCAGTCGTCATCTGCAGCTCCTCCTCCTGTTGACTCCGCAAAGTTGACTGCAGATGCTCTTGTGGCTTCGGTTACTACCACCGCGGCTGGCAAGCCGGTCACCGTACAGGCAGGTTCTGGAGGAGGTAGCAGCGCGACAAGCGCGGCCGGTGCAGCCAAAGCCAACGGAGCCCCCGCTGCGGCAGTTACTGTTGTGGCCGGAAGTGGAGGCAACTCGAGCTCAACAGGCTCAGCCGGCGGTGCAGCAGCAGCAGCCGTCACTGTCGTCGCCGGCTCAGGCTCGTCTAATTCCAGTATGGCCGCGGCCGGTGCCGCCGCTGCAGTCACCGTTGTTGCAGGTGGTGGACAGAATGGCACTGCCAACGCAGCAGCAAGCTCGTCTTCCAAGCCTAGCGCTACGGTAAACTCTGCCAATTTGACACCTGACGCCCTCGTTGCGGCCTCGACCACCTCCAAAGCAGCCGCTGCCGTTACTGTCGTTGCGGGCTCGGGCTCCACCAACGCTGAAGCTGCTGCTGCCAACGGCGGCTGCAACTGCGCTTGCATGTGTCCTGCCGGATCTTTCCCCATGTCCGCTCCTCAAGCTCAGCCGTTCCAGCTCGGATCTATGGGCGCAAACTCTGCAAGCACAATGCAGACCATGGCGTCTGCCATCACTGTTGTAGCCGGTCCTGCTCCGCCAGGCGCACAGCAAGCCATCGCTTCCACCACCTCATCTACGGTCAGCGTCAACTCGGCAACGCTCACTACTGCAGGTCTTCTTGTGGGCACAGCACAAGCACCAGCCGGTCCCGGTGTGACCATCATTGCCTCTGGCGACGCTGCAAAATCTGCGTCCGCGTCCGCTGCTGCGTCATCTGCTACATCCGCCGCGTCGTCTTCTTCCTCGACCGCAGGTAACGCAGCCGCCGCACCAGCACCGCCTGTCGAGTCCAGTGCCGCCAGCGAGCCCACAAGGGTGCCGGCGCAAAGCCAGGTTGCCGGCACAAGTGCGACATCTGCGGCCGTGCTGCCGGACAGCACGGCAAGCTTGCAGCAAAACCAGGCACTGCCATTTGATATCTCGACTGTGGCGCTGCAAAGTCGGGTGACAGTGAACTTGGGCAAGAGGCTGGCGAAGCCTACTGATGTTGTAAGGAGGTGGTGGTGAGATGTATAAATTGAAATGTCATGTCCGTAATACCCTTCCGTTTTCGTGTCAGTATATGTTGAAGGGAGCATTGAGTGCTTCTGTTGTGGGGTTAATGTAGCAAATGAAGAAATATGCAGATTGAGTTTGCTCATGGTCTCGCTGTTACGACTTGTGTCGTTCGTCTATTGGGTATCATTTCGCTAACGTTTTCGTTCCTCTTGTGTAACTCATGCAGGTTCCTGTCCTCCTGTCACCTCCATGTTGGCCTTCTTGACTCGCTTCTGCTCTCGCTTCGATACAGCTTTAGCTTCTGTCTGAGGCGCAGGTGTGCCATTCAGGCTCTCCACTGGCCTCTTTCCGTTCTGATTCTTCGCCTTGCCTTTGCCGTCTTGCTTGTCTTTGACCGCCGCCACTGGCTTCTCTCCGCCGTATACAATGTCGATGATACCCTTAAAACTCTGCCGCTTCAATCGCGCATGCTCTACTACACTGCGAGGTTCCTTCGTCAGGCCATCCTTGCCCTTCTCAGTGCCGAGTCCCCATACAGAAGCCAGGTTGATGATATCGCTCGGTGCGCGAATACCCAGTACACTCTTCGCCTCTGAGCTGAAGATCAGCCCCCGGCCTCGCGTGACTCGAACAAGCTGTGTTGCATTGCTGATTAGGTTGCGCTTTGCTTGTGAGTCGTTTGACATTATGCCTTGGCTATAGCACAGCTCGATCTTGATTCCGCGCGCAATCGCTGCACCCAGCATGGGAAACTTGAAATGCTTCTCGAAGCGCCGAGTCAGATCCAGCGAGATGATGTCAACATCGAGGCTGTGGCAAGCTTGTTGCAGGGTGCGTTCGTCGGTTGGGCGTGCGGCAACGAGGTCATAGTGCTGTTGTAACTGTGGGATGCGGAAATTGGAGGCACTGTCGGCGAGGAAGATGTTGCATCGTCGCAGTATGCGAAGACGTGCAGGAACGGGAAAAGGCAGTGGATTTGGTATTTGCGAGGTCTAGTGAGGTATAGTTAGCAGATTGCCAATGCTCTATGGAGCTCCGAGGAAGGCGCAAGACGGAGCCAGGGAAAGCGCAACCGCTGGAAGAACGCGGGGTTTTTGTATGAAGAGTTACTTACGATCTCGCTGGGCAGCTTCCCGCTATAAGTATGTGTGAGGGCAACTACGTTGTATCCTACTACGAAGGTCAGTCACGATCTCACATGCACGCAAGGGCGCCGTGTCTGCGTACATTCGTCCAAGAAAGCCACTGTGCGCTGCATTTCCCTCGCAGCGTCGGCGGCCGGCCACGGAACGTTCAGATCGTGGAACATGTTCAGTATGGGCCGAATTGCGCCTGAGGCTGGATCAGAGCGTGTCGGCGAGAAAGGTGGGTGGGCAGAGAGACAGCTCCCATGCAGACGCAGATGCAGGCATGTGCAAGACCAGGAAAATGATGCTTACATAACGCAGGATCGCATGGTCACTACTGTGGTTCTGCAGCGGCACACCCAGAAGACCACCATCCCCGCACCCAGTCAAATCTCGATCTCTCCGCGCCGCCAGCCAAGTCGCAACCGGCTGTTGCAGCACCACGACCGCGCCGCGACAACGAGCACGCTGGACGCTTCTCTTGGAACAAGGCAGCTGCGTTCGGCTTGCTGAGTGTCGGCCTTGCTTGTCTGTGTCTGCGCCTGTTTCCCGCCCACCTCCGCTTCTCCCCCCCACCACGCGACCGCGTCACCACCAACACCCCTCTCGCTGTACCCTCGACAGTCGCTGCCTCGTCGCCGGCTGTCACCGCAAATCTGGCCGCCAAAATGACGACCAACAGCAGCGGCGCGAGCATTGCTCGCGTCTATGCCGATGTCAACGCCAACATGCCCCGCTCGTATTGGGACTACGACTCTGTCAACATCTCGTGGGGCGTGCTTGAGAACTACGAGGTTGTCCGCAAGATTGGCCGCGGAAAGTACTCGGAGGTGTTCGAGGGTATCAACGTGGTCAACTACCAGAAGTGCGTCATCAAGGTCCTGAAGCCTGTCAAGAAGAAGAAGATCAAGCGTGAGATCAAAATTCTTCAGAACTTGTCGGGCGGACCCAACATTGTTTCGCTTCTGGATGTGGTGCGCGACAACCAGGTCAGTAGTGATTCTGAAGAAGACTGCATGAGCGACCGCACGGTATTGTGCCTCGCCCGCTGTCATTCATTGCCCGAAGCCGCTAACGCAGACCGATATAGAGCAAAACACCCTCTTTGATTTTTGAATACGTCAACAACACCGATTTCAGGAGTCTCTATCCCAAGTTCCAGGACTACGACGTGCGATATTACATTTTCGAGCTGCTCAAGGCTCTGGACTTCTGCCACAGCAAGGGCATCATGCACCGTGATGTCAAGCCTCACAACGTTATGATTGATCACGAAAAGCGCAAGGTGAGAGTCGATGTACCTGATTCCCCCCAAGAAAGTTGCTGACCAGTACCAGTTGCGGTTGATCGATTGGGGTCTCGCCGAATTCTACCATGCTGGGACTGAGTACAACGTTCGTGTCGCCTCGCGATACTTCAAGGGTCCTGAGTTGCTCGTGGATTTTCAGGAGTATGATTACTCACTTGACATGTGGTCTTTGGGAGCCATGTTTGCATCCATGATCTTTAGGAGAGAGCCTTTCTTCCACGGCAACAGCAACTCTGATCAGCTGGTTAAGATCGCAAAGGTGCTTGGGACCGAGGATCTGTTTGACTACCTTGACAAATACGACATTGAGCTCGACGCTCAGTACGACGATATCCTTAGCCGATACCCGAAGAAGCCATGGCATTCATTCATCAACGCCGACAACCAGCGTTTCGTCAGCAACGATGCTCTTGACTTCCTTGACAAGCTTCTGCGTTATGACCACCAGGTAAGAAACAGTCATAGTTTGGCATGTGCATGTGCTAATTTTGCCTAGGATCGACTCACAGCCCAAGAGGCCATGGCTCATCCTTACTTCGCCCCTGTACGACAGGCTGCTCAGCAGAACAGCAGCAGCGCGGCGTGATGATACCCATTTCAGTACCTAGACGTTGAGTAATGGCATGAAATTCACGAAAGAACAGACGTCCCAATTGGTGTACCAGTGCATGTTCAGTCATACAATTCGCGGTGGCAGTACTGGCAGGTTGGACTGCACTAGGGCTACGGCGGTATCTTACTGGAGTATGGGGCGCGAAGTTCAGGGAAAAACCGGTCAACGATGCATTTGGAGGGCGTCAGCATGCTATCAAACAGACACAACGACTCATAATGTTCACTTTGGTCATGGTTGTATTGACTCTTGTGATTGCGTGATGGCTGCTAATTGGATCGGAATCCAGCCAGACGCTCGGATGTTGTTGGTGTTCTGAGTTGAATGCATGCCCGCGGCCAACGCCGCTAGTGACTGAATTGTCGACTCACTGCACCCCAAAAATGCCCCGCTGAGGTATGCTGCCCCTCGTTCATATATTGCGTCGACCGCGCTCCCTTCGATTCACCCTACCACACCGTTCCCCCCACTTTCTGTACTCGCCCACGCTGCGCAGTGCCCAATTGCGACCGCAGCCTCGCCCTCTCTCCTCCACTGAGCGCGTGCTCACCCACGACTACACCACCGCCACCATGGCGCTCAATGCTGCTTCGCACAACGTCGCCGGCGAGAAGACTGGCCCCGTCACCGCCGCCCCACCTTCTGTGAGCGACGAGAGCAAGAAGGCGCTCCTCGACGCCGCTAATGCCGACGGCACCGGCCAGTCTGCGCCCGGACAAGAGAACGAGAAGGGCGTAGAGAAGAAGGAGAAGACAGCAAAGGAGCTTGAGAAGGAGCGCAAGAAGGCCGAGAAGGACGCCAAGTTCAAGGCGAAGAAGGCTGCCCAGGCTGGACCCGCCGCTGCAAAGGAGGGTGGCTCTAAGAAGGAAAAGAAGAAGGGCAAGGAAGAGGAGCAGCTGCCCGAGTTTGTCGAGGAGACCCCTAAGGGCGAGAAGAAGCGCCTCAGGAGCCTCGAGGACCCCCACACAAAGGCCTACGTGCCCAAGGTTGTTGAGTCAGCGTGGTGTAAGTGTAGTCCTCAAATGGTAGAGCCTAATTGTGCTGACCTCGAACAGATGACTGGTGGGAGAAGGAGGGCTTTTTCAAGCCTGAGCTCCAGCCCGACGGCACCGTCAAGAGCGCCGGCAACTTCGTCATTCCCATCCCTCCTCCCAACGTTACCGGCAAGCTCCACTGCGGACACGCGCTCGCCACATCGCTACAGGATGTCCTGATCAGATGGCATCGTATGCGCGGCTTCACCACACTCTATCTGCCTGGATGCGATCACGCAGGTATCGCTACACAGAGTGTTGTCGAGAAGATGCTGTGGAGGCGCGAGAAGAAGACCAGATACGACCTCGGTCGCCAGAAGTTCTTGGAGCGCACAATGGACTGGAAGGAGGAGTACCACCAGCATCTCACACACTCTCTGAAGCGAATGGGTGGATCTTTCGACTGGTCCCGTGAGGCCTTCACCATGGACAAGAACCTCTCTGCCGCTGTGACCGACAGTTTCGTCAAGATGCACGAGGACGGCCTCATCTACAGGTCCAACAGACTCGTCAACTGGTGCACACAGCTCAACACAGCGTTGTCGGCACTTGAGGTTGACAACAAGGACCTCACAGGCAGGACCGTGCTTTCTGTGCCAGGTTACGAGCGCAAGGTCGAGTTTGGTGTTCTGACCCATTTCAAGTACCAGATTGAGGGCAGCGACCAGACTATCGAGGTTGCTACAACCCGTGTCGAGACAATGCTTGGTGACTCAGGTATTGCCGTTCATCCCAAGGATGAGCGCTACAAGGACTTTGTTGGCAAGAAGGCCAAGCACCCCTTTGTCGACCGTCTCCTTCCCATCGTCGCTGACGAATACGTTGATCCCGAGTTCGGTACTGGTGCTGTCAAGCTGACGCCCGCTCACGACCCGAACGATTTCAACCTTGGAAAGAAGCACAACCTCGCATTCATCAACATCCTGAATGATAATGGTACTCTCAACAAGAACGCCGGTGAGTTTGAGGGCCAGAAGCGATTCGATGCCCGTTACACCGTTGTTGAGGCGCTTGAGAAGGTGGGTCTCTTCGTTAAGAAGGTCGACAACCCAATGAAGGTTCCTGTCTGCCAGAGGTCTGGAGACATCATTGAGCCGATCATGAAGCCGCAGTGGTGGATGAAGATGGAGGAACTGGCCAAGCCAGCTATCGACGCTGTCAAGAACGGCGACATTAAGATCCGCCCAGCAAGCTCGGAGAAGACATACATGCACTGGATGAACAACATTCAGGATTGGTGTCTGTCGCGTCAACTTTGGTGGGGACATCAGATTCCGGCTTACTACGTCAACATTGAGGGCGGCGAGGGCGACCGAACAGACAACGAGCTTTGGGTTACTGGTCGCACAGAAGAAGAGGCACAGAAGAAGGCTGCAGAGAAGTTTCAAGGCAAGAAGTTCACACTTGAGCGCGATGAGGATGTGCTCGACACATGGTACTCTTCCGGCCTCTGGCCTTTCAGTACACTCGGCTGGCCTAACGAGGACTCTGTCGACCTCAAGAACCTCTTCCCCACATCCGTTCTCGAGACTGGTTGGGACATCTTGTTCTTCTGGGTTGCTCGCATGATCATGCTCTCCCTTCGCCTGACAGGAAAGGTCCCCTTTAAGGAGGTCTACTGCCACTCGTTGATCCGTGACTCCGAAGGCAGGAAGATGTCCAAGTCGCTCGGAAACGTCATCGATCCCGTTGATATCATGGATGGTATCACACTCGAGAAGCTCCACAAGCAGCTGACCATGGGTAACCTGGATCCTAAGGAGCTGAAGACTGCTGAGAAGTACCAGAAGACTTCCTTCCCTCAGGGTATTCCCGAGTGCGGTGCCGATGCTCTGCGTATGGCTCTTGTTGGCTACACAACCGGTGGTGGTGACATCTCCTTCGATGTTTCTGTCATCCACGGATACAGGAGGTTCTGTAACAAGATCTACCAAGCTACCAAGTATGTGCTTGGTCGTCTTGGTGATTTTGAGCCGCGTGCGCAAATCACAAAGGGTGGCAAGGAGTCGCTACCTGAGCGATGGATTCTTCACAAGCTCACCACTTCCGCGAAGAAGATTAACGCGCATCTCGAGGCCCGCGAATTCTCTTTGGCCACACAGGTCGCCTACAGGTACTTCTACGAGGTAAGTGCATCTATTTCGAAGTCCGAAGATGAACAAGGCTAACAAGACTGCAGTTCCTGTGCGATACCTACATCGAGAACAGTAAGGCGATCTTCGACGACGGCAGCGAGGCAGAGAAGGAGAGCGCCAAGCAGACCCTTTACACTGCCATCGAGGGCGGTTTGACCATGATCCACCCATTCATGCCCTTCTTAACCGAAGAGCTCTGGCAGCGTTTGCCCCGCAGGCAAGGTGATAAGACTCCTTCCATCACCGTCGCATCCTTCCCGCAGTACGATCAGATCTTCGATGATGAGACTGCCGAAGCCGAGTACGAGCTCCTCGTTGACGTATCCCGGGCTCTGCGCTCCCTCACTGCCGAATATGGCTTCAAGGACAACGGCAAGACACACATCCAGCCCCTCGATGATGCCACACACAAGTCTCTCCAAGCCTCCACATCCCTCCCCTCTATCCGCTCGCTCGCCGGCAAGACTGTGTCTGAGATCAACATTCTTTCTCCTTCGGATCCCTCCCCTACCGGCTGCGCTGTGTACACTGTCGGCTCCTCTGCTACCGCCTACCTTGACGTTAAGGGAAGGATCGAGGTCGACAAGGAGATCACCAAGGCACAGGACAGGCTCAAGAAGGCCAACGACACAATCGAGAAGCAGAAGAAGATCATGGATGCTGACTGGGAGGAGAAGGTTAGCGATGTTGTCAAGGACCAGGAGAAGGAGAAGCTCAAGGCTGCCGAGATCGAGGGCAGGAACTGGCAGGCTAGCATCGAGCAGTTTGAGAAGCTCAAGCTGTCCGAGTAAGGCGGTAATGAAGATTGAGGTACGGTAAGAACCATGTATTAGAATCCAGTTCAGCAAAAGCAGCTCGTTATTCTAAATTGTTTTCCATTGTGCTGCCCGTTGTTTGACGTGCGTGTAACCTGAGAATCGTTCCTTCCTCAACATCGACGCCAAGAGTATGGATTGGCTCCGCGATTGTTTCCTTTCCTACTCCGTCCCTGTATCTACAACTTCCACTCACCGCCATGTCTTTCTTCGGAAACACAGTCCGTTTGACAAAAGTACTTGACTCTTCTTGAGATAGTCAGGAAGCCTCCATAGAGAACGTGCCGCTACCTGAAGTGACTGGAGCCTTGTGGAAACAAAGTGAAGGCGCACGTGAAGGCAATGCCATCAAGCTATATATTCCTTGCTGATCAGAGAGCCACAATCTCACTAACCTGCCTCTCGTGTTCACTGTACACACACGACTGCACCAAATTCAACCTGCTCGCAACGCGCGCGCGCTCGACCCTGGAAACAATGCAGCACGATCAGATGTGCGTCCCTGAGCTCCTTGGAGAAGGACGCAAATGCTTACATCATTTCCTAGTACCGAGCTCAATCAACGCGCTTCGCCTCTTCTGAGGCTCCCACTTGAGCTGCGCAACAGGATCTACGAGCTTGCGATCGGCCGTAGTGAAGTCGGCGTCGGCTGGGAACTAAATCGCAAAACTGAATTCTTAGTTCACCATTTGGATTATCCAGGGGCGCATCCAGTTAGATCAGGTACCAAGTTCTACCTGACACATCTACCTCTTGTCTGCCGCCAGACCCACCGCGAGACCTACAGCATGCAGTACGCTCTCACCACCGTAACAGGCACTATCTCTAATCTCATGCTCTTCTTCACATACTCAAATTACAGCAGATTGGAGAACATCGGTAGGGTTCTTGTAGCAGCGTTCTTTGAAAATTTGAAGGTCTCCAGAAAGGATGGGGTACGCTTTGACGCGGAGCTTTATCAGCTTTTAGCACTTTTGCGTGGACTAAGTGCACTTGAACATGTTACCTTGGAATTTGGAATGCCCCATGGAGTAAGCATTAGAGAAGAGGAGGTTTTGGCAAAGCTGAAACGTTTTTGCAAGAGGACCGGTGGAAAACCCCTGGAGTTTTCCGTGAGGTTCTATTGATGAAAGCACTGAGGGGTGTGCTCCTGCTTGACAAAATGCAAGTTCGAAGGATCAAGCGGTCTTGTGTAGAACTTTGCTGTAGATGTCGGTATCCTCATCGGTCAGTGTGTCCGCGGATGTTCTGCTGCGATTTGTAGAGTATACCGAATTCACCAAGTACGTTTATCTTTCCCCATGCAGTATGTTAATAGAACACTTCACATGTCACACACTCCACCTTATTTACACAACGAATCACTGCACCAACAGCAGGCAAAACGAGTTTCACCTAGAACGAAATGAGAGATGAGAGAGATAGGAGCCTGTTATACAAAGTGTACATTCATGCATTCATATCATGTTGCTAACTAAATCATCACATCGACATCCACACATCTGCCCACGACCTTCCACCCTTACCACACTACACCATCACTTCTCCCCCCTCACCACCTCATGCAAGAATCACAGGATCAACATCACTCCTTCCACTCGGTCTCACGTTCCGCTGAAACCAGCTCAACAGCGCCGCCGCCTGCGCCTGCTGTGCCGCCGCACTACCGCCCTGCGGCACACCAATAGAAAACGGCAGCTTGGGCTTCGCACCAACATGATTCGCTTTCGCCGCCTGAATCGTCGCTTCCAACCCTTCAATCGCATCCACGGACTCGGGATCAAGCGCAGATTTCCATCCGTTTCGCAGGTCCGCATACGGGTCCACAACCACGACGTCGTCGACGGGGGATCCGGGGCTGAGCGAGGGGTCGAGCTGGTTGTTGGGATCCAGGGTTCCTGCTGCGCCTAGGATGTGAGCGAGTTGTGGGCCGAGCGCCGTGTTGATTGAGGAGTCTGGGAGGGCGTCGAAGGAAGGAGGGGAGTAGTCTGGGTCGAGGATGGAACCTGCGCCGAGATAGGGAGTGATTTGGTTGTTTGGGTCGAGGGTTCCTGCGGGGCCGAGGATGCTGGACAGGTCTACTTTGGACGCGTCGTCGAGGTTGGGACCGATGGATAGCACGCCAGGGATTTGTCGCTTGCCGTGACGCATGGAGCGTTCTTCGAGCGTTTTGAGGACGGGGCCGGGTACATGTCCCGTTACTATCTTAGCCTTTGTCTCGTCGTTCATGTTGTTCAAGTCTGTGCGGAGCTTGGGGGCAAGGTTCTCAACATCATTAGTGTTGAGTGCATCTGCTACATCTTGGATGAGAGCCTTCAGTTCAGGTCGGGCAGACTCATCCAGCTCGCCTAAAAAAGAGTTGACCTCCGCTGGTTCGACCGCGAGGCGGCGCTTTCCTAGGCCTGAGCCGAGGAGAACGGGGACCTTGGGTACGGAGCTGGTGGCTGCGGTCAGGACACCACTGATACCGGGGACTGCGGCTACGGCGCCGGTGACGGGTGTTGCAACACCAGCGACGTTGGGCACAACAGCGCCGAGGTTGGGAATGAGACCTGCAGCGGGAAGTCCATTGAGGAGGCTGGTGATATCAGGCACCACAGCACCCGGAGTCGCAGCCAGCGCGGGAAGCAGACTGCTCACGTCGGGCAACAGAGCGCCAAAGTCCGGCACGTTCGCACCAATGCCTGGAACCTTCGCGAGAAGCGCACCAACAAGGCTAAGCAGCGGCTTGATCAAAGAGAGGGTGATGGCAGTCGTCGGATCAATGGCAGTGGGTGCTTGAGCAGCCGTCGTCTCGCGCTTTCCCAGAGGGCGGGCTACGCCGGGAACCTGAAAGGGGAGGCTGGGGAGTGTTGCGGGGACGGCGACGGGTACTGGTGCAACAACGGGAGGTACCGGAGCGACCACAGGAGGTATTGGTGCGATAACAGGGGCTACTGGGACCGCTGAAACAACAGAGGTGACGACAGCTGGTAGTATGGACACACTGGGTACTTCGGAGACAGCTGGTACGTCTGCGATGGGGAGAGCTACAGTTGGGAGCTCAGTGGGAAGCTCATCTGGCAAGACAGTAGGGAGCTCATTTGGCAACACAGTGGGAAGCTCATCTGGCAACACAGTGGGAAGCTCTGCGGGAAGCTCTGTAGGAAGCTCAGTCGGGAGCTCGTCTGTCAGTCCAGTAGGGAGCTCAGTGGGTAGCTCCTCTGGCAGCTCGGTGGGAAGCTCAGTCGGCAACGCCAGGTTCTCGGTCAAAACATCTCCTACCAGGGTAGGAACAACATCAGCAGGAAGCGCAGTAGGCAAATCAGCTACGACACCAGTCAGCGCCTCGGTAGGAAGTGCAGACTCGACTTCAGAAGCTGCGGGAAGCACCAGCGGGATGTCAGGAAGCGCCTGAATTGGGAACCCAGCACCAAAGGCAGCTTCGGGAAGTGCAGGAGCAGGAGCCGAGTCCGCATCCGTTGGGAGATCAATCGGCACGCCATTTTCGTCGAGATCGGGAACAGGGATATTGAGTACGTCGTCTGGGATCTGGAAGTCCGGAAGCTCTATTGGCAGTGTAGGAAGGCTCGGAGCAGTGTTGTCAGAAGTAACAGCGTCACTGAGACTGGGAACGAGATCGCTTAGGTCGGGGATAGGCACGTTCAAAACATCCGTGGGAATTGCAGCAACGAGATCGCTGAGATCAGGGACCGGCACGTCCAAGATGTTGGTAGGAATCGGGACTGGGAGGTTGTCGGTAGGAAGGAGTTGAGGAGGAATACCAGGGAGAAGAATAGCAGGAAGCTCGGAAGGCAGCGCAACATCAGAGTCGGGCGAGACTATACCGCCAGCATCTTCGGTAGTTGGCAAGTCAATAGGATTACCCTGGTCATCGAGATCCGGGACAGGAACATTCAGAACGTCGTCAGGGATGGGGATGTCATCGAGATCTGGAAGAAAGCCATCGGCATCCGGAGTCGGGAAGCTGGGGGCTTCAAAGTCACCGAAAGGCCAGTCATGGAGGGTGGGTAGACTGGTGGGAAGAGTAGGCAGGTCTGAGACTGCATCAGCTGTTGCATCGACGGGTGCTTCAATTGGTACACCATCCTCATCGAGGTCTGGGACAGGGACGTTCAGGATATCATCAGGGATCGTCCAATCGTCCAAGCTAGGAACAGGAAGGTCAGAGGTAGCGGGCACATCGGGGATATCCAAATCGTCCAGACCAGGAATGTCATCCGGAACGGGGATATCGAAAACATTGGTCGGGACGATGACAGGCAGTTCTGTAACACTGACTGGGAGCTCAGAAGCATCCGCCGTCAGGGTAGGAAGCGGCAGCTCAGAGACATCCACAGGCAACTCAGTCAGAAGAGTCGCAACAGGAAGCGAAATGTTCGTAAGCACGAGTGCAGGCAGAGTGGCTGGCAGCGCGGGAACCGGCAGGATGGAGATAGTGGGAATGATGTCTTCAAGATCGGGCACCGCGGCATCCAGGGCAGGACCCACGACTGGAATCTGAGCAATGAATTTGTTGATCAGGTCGAGGATGGGGCCGACAAGGGCAAGAACATTGGTCGTAGAAAGGCCAGGGATTTCCTGCCTCTTCTCGAGCTTACCATCCAGTGGAAAAGGGTCGACTGCGTCCGTGGCAGTGGAGGCATCGACTGGGAGTGTCTCGGTAGGCAACAAAGGATCGATGAAAATTGTCGGGGTCTCCGTCGGCAACAACGGGTGGATGAAGATCTCGGGCGACGCAGGAGCGGCGTTGCCAGGAAGAGAGTTGATCAAGGTCTGGATGACCGTGAGCAGAGGCTGAACAACAGCGTTGAACGTGCTGATTGGCACGGTCTGCTCTGGTGGGACGTCCGGCACGTTGGGCGCGTCTTCAAAATCCGGGAGTGGCATTATCCACGGCTTCGGGGGATCAGCGATCAGGCCATCGTCACCATAGGGTACCTCGCTTGGTGCAGGAAGATCCACCACCCCGAGATCGTTGGTGTCTGGAAGATCATCCGTAACGGTCTCGTTGTCGGTGCTGGGGCTGGTCTCATTGGCGACGACGGGTGCGGGAAGAATAGATGGGACGGGTGCGGGGAGAATAGATGGAACAGCATCATCCCACACAGGAGGAGGGAGATCAATCACCTCCAGTTCGTTGGTGTCTGGAAGGTCATCCGTGGTGGCATCTGGATCGTCCCAGAACGGAGGCGAGAAGTCAATGTCGAGACCTGAAGTTTCTGCAGGGAAACCCTCTGCGGTAGCATCTGCCACAGTGTCTAGAGGCGTCGAAGCAACAATATCGGTAGCATCATCAACGGCATCGGTCGCGTCTTCGGCCGCAGAGACAACGGCAGGCACAGGTGTACCAATGACGGTGACGGTAGGAGCACTTGAAGCGAGCGAAAGTGTGAGAGCCGGTACGACTGG
Organism: Neodidymelliopsis sp. IMI 364377; assembly: GCA_027946375.1. Taxonomy (NCBI): domain Eukaryota; kingdom Fungi; phylum Ascomycota; class Dothideomycetes; order Pleosporales; family Didymellaceae; genus Neodidymelliopsis; species Neodidymelliopsis sp. IMI 364377. Next base: position 63,194 of record JAPEUT010000039.1, read on the forward strand.
CGCAACACCGTTGAGGAGAGGAACGACTTGGGGTAAAGCCAGGCCGTAAGGCAAAGAAGCAAGCAGCAGCGCAGTCGCAGCAGTACGGTGAGACATCTTGACGAGGAAGCCTGCCCACGCCAGCGTATCGAATCTATCAAGTGAGACAGTGCAATCATATAGCTATTGTCGAGGCGGTGGTGGTGACTACATCAAGCATTCCTCGCGTCACGCGGGGCTGCGGGGACGCACTGATTTGGAGCATTCCACTACGCGAAGTTCAGCATACCAACAAACCAGGAGGGTCACAAGGATGATGACATGAAGTAAGGAGACGAGGAAAAGTGGTTTTTGTTAATGCTACAAGGTAACCAAAAGCTTGGCCTGCGTGAGCTTTAGTAAAGGCATGGCATTCCGACGAATAGTACTTACCAGAAGCTCCAAAAGGGAGCTCGCTCTGCGAAACGTCCGCTCTTGCCAAGAAGATGGCAAGATCCAAGTCCATGATTGGGAACCGCATATGACGAGTGTTTGTGAAACCAAATCGCGTGAGCATTAGGCGACAAAAAGGTTGCCTGCGCGACGTGAGATGGTCTTGCACCTTGTCCTCAAATCGCTTCTTTTCGAAGAAGCCGAGATACGCGGAAGGCTAGCATTCTTGCCATTTCTGGCTGTACAATCGTCGTGAGCTCGCCTATCAACCTGCACGCCATGAGCCGTTGAGCCGCACAATGCTTGCTGTAACACTGGATGACTACTTACCAGGCAACAAACATCGTATTAGTAGATCAAAATTGTATGACCTAACATCCGCCAAATTCCGTATCCAAAAGAGTTCGCAGAGTCATGAGAGATGGTGCGCATCAAGACACAACAGGAAAGGGGCGCCCACACCTCGTTGAGCCGATTGGTGATGTTACAGGGTGCAGTGTGCGCAGAGTGTTCGTTTGCGAGAAAGAAAAACGCGTCTGTCTCTTCGTAAAGTGCTACTGGTACAGAGGATCGCAGGTTCGACCAAGGAAACGCGTCGCCAATCGCGTGGGTTGGATCAGCGACCGCCCAGAATGCGATCCTTCTTGTTCTTCTGAGCTACTGGCTGAGCTTTCTCAGAAGACTGAGTAGACTGGGAAGATATCTGCTGCTGCTGCTCCCAAAGCTTGCGCTGGCGGTTGGCCTCGTACTGGTCGATGTCGGCCTGGGTCAGCTGAATAGTGGTGGGAGCGCGTCGGAGCATCTTGGCAATTTAGGCGGATTTGGCTGACAAGAAATGACTGTGGATCCAAAATGAAATGGAAAACTGATCAAAAAGGAGTGACGGGAGTTGGTCGTTGTCAAGGATGGAGGGGAGAGGGCGTGATGTTGTGACGGAAGCTTTGTGGGCTTGCGAGATGGTCTGATTACAAAGGTCACGGGACGGAAGCGAGAGGTTGGTGGGCTAAAACGTGCGCAGGGCAATGTTTCGACGGTGAAGTGAGCAGCTCGAATGAGACGAGACGAGCAAAGTATGTGGTGCTGTGTGGTGCCGTGTGGTGCCGTGCGGTGAAGGTGAAGGCACGTGGTTGAGCCGGGGAACGATCCCTGTAGCAGGTCTTGGCGCGGGCTCGAAAAGTTGACGACGCCATTCCGTGAGACTCCCATCCATTGCGGCCATGTATCAACGAAACGTGTGCCCAACCATGGGCGCGCTGCGGCGCACGCTGACGGCAGATGCAGCAGCAGCCCCGAAATGCGCGGCGAGGGCCTTCAGCGTCTCCGCGCGGCGGTTCGACGAGCCCAGCAACGCCGCGCCCGCTGCTCCTGGTATGCTCCCACCACAGCCATGGCAGCCGCAGAGCCTCTTCTGACGTCGAAACAGCCCCAGCCAGTGCCAAAGCCAACCCCGACTCCCGCAAAGCCCGCGCCGCGAACGCCCTGAACCAGATCACCCGCCTCGGAGCGAACCGCCGCATCCAGCCCGGCGGCCTTGCCAAAGGCTCCTTCCCCAGCGGCCAGTCCAGCGGCCAGGCAGCACGACGAGGCCCGCCGCGCCAGCCGGCCCAGGACGACGCACCGCGCGCAGAGGGCGGCCTCAAGATCACCCGAGAACTCACCGGACCTGCGGGCGACAGAGCGGGTGCTCGCCCTCCAGGACCCATGGCGCGTGCTCCTGCTCACCTGAAGCTCGCACGCAACACTGGCAAACCCAACGCGAACGCCGGAGGCAGGCGCGGTCCGAACCTCGGCGGACGTGATCGCAAGGCAGGCGGCGGTGCACGCGGCGGCAAAGAGAAGGGCCCGATGAAGCGCGACCGAAAGACAGGCAATCAAGGCGAACAGAACATCAACCCTGCCGATGTCAAGATAGAGACGACCCTCTCCGACGGCATGGTCCAGCACCTGCTGCGACTGCAGAGGAAGGAGTGGGACCGCAAGGCCTACGAGCCCAAGTACGCGCCAGACAGCTTCGCCGCCAACCAGCTGATACACGCTGGACGCGAGTTTTTCCGTGGTGAAGCGCCACCAGTCAAGATCTGGGGCAGGCTGGAGAGGCGCATAGGCGTCGTGGGCATGCACAACGCCGAGGCACACCTGAAGGTCCGGAGAGTGACGGATTTGGACGACGACTCGCTCGGCGAGAGGAGACAGTACGACGAGACGGGCGATGTTGAACTCAAGGCGAAGGCCCCAGAGGCTAGCAAGACCGCGGACGCGCCTGCTGCAAACGCACCCGTTGCACAGGCAGCAGCGGCACAGACACCAGCAGCGGAGTCGGCAGCTGTTGTACAATGAGTGAAGCGTTGACCTGACGCTGTGTATGTGGAAACTGTAGAATAAACTCGCGCCAATTGTACTACCATCAACCTCATCTCACCACGAATCAGTTGCATTACTGACCAGCAGCAACATCATGCTCTAGAAACCTCACGAACATCACGTTACACGAAAACAGCACCACCAAACAAACAAACCCATCTCGCCGTGCTGTCATCATGATCAAGTCATTGTTATCTTGCTCGACCTTAAAACCACTCACTGCTCGAGTTGACTTCTCATCACTCGCCACTCACTCACTCACTTACTCATTTATTCACCCACATACTCGCCCACCGCCTTCTTAGCTACTTACTCACTCACTACAATAACAGAAAACCATACTACACGCTACAAGACGCACCAAATGTCTGTTCCCCAGCTACCTCTTTCAGCTCCATCACACACTATACCATCCTCAGTGATAAGTTTGATGACATGCTTCACACCGACTGCAGACTGCATGTATACCAAACGTGTGGGGGGATTACTGGGCAAATGACTGCGTGTGTAGACTACCTTACGTTTATTGGGAGTGAGGAACGGGGAGAAGAAGACTAGAGATTGATGTGGTGTGGTTGCTTGGAAAGTACGAGGTACTCCGGTATTGAATGCGATCGGATATATTGTACATGCTCATTATTGCTCTTTCTGATCTGAAGGCTGGTCGCTCTGGTCATACAATACACAGTTGAAGTCCTCTAGGCTGGGCGTGCAAATCGTTCCGGTGATGCCAGCGTCAAGATCGCCGTTGCTGCCTTACATGAGCATCGGAAGATCCCAGGTGCATGTTCTGATCGAATAAGCCATGACTCCTTATACGACAGTAACACAAATCGTAACTCTAACTGGACGTACCTATCCCTGATCGTTTCGGCGCGCAGGTCCTCTGTTGTCAACATGGCAAGTTCCGCATCGACTCGACTCCGCGCCGCCTACGAGTCGTTCCGTCCGGGAGAATCAGCTCCAGAAGCTCCACTGAGTCGCATCTACACCAGAGCTCTGACAATCTTCCAAACAACGCCGAACAAGACCTTTGAACACGGAACGTCCCTTCAAGGTCGACACTGACACGGTCGCTCGTATATCGGGCCATAGTGCGCCCAGGTCTGTGGTAGGCTAGTCCTGAGGTCTGCTCGGTTAGAGTGGTTGGTGACGAGTAGTGGGCGTTGCGAGTCGTGCCCCACAACCTGGAAACAGTTGCTGCACGGTGCGCACACGCGAAACTTGGGTGTCCTTTGCCGGGCACCTAGGACTAGCTCAGGCAGCTAACAGCTTCAGGGTTTCAAGTTTCCAAACGCGACCATCGCGTCACGGTCTCGGGTTTGGAATGGCAAGAATCGGCAATTGATGGACGAGTGTGCTTGACTCGGCATGAAAGAAACATGTCACTTCTGCTAGGCACGTTTTTCCTACTCGTGCGGCGGCACAGTCGGGCGGTAGGGCTGACTGCTTGACAGCTAAAGGGCCGATTCGCATCAGCGGGTCGGGCGTATATCCTTCATAGCGCAGATCACGGTGAGAGTACCAAAACGGGGAGGCGCTTGGAAGCGTCACGCAGAAGCAGTGGCTGCCTTAATACAGAACGTTCCTGCATCTTGGCGTTTGTAAGCCCTTGACAAGGAGCGATGTTACGACATGGCATGTCGAGGTGATAACTGGTCAACTTTTGTGGCAGGGTAGACTTGCCGTGAGTGGTGAGGAATGTGCTCTTCTTTGTTCTTTGCGAGATGAAGTGGCTTTTGGATTATCGAGGGATGCCAAAGAGGTCCAATCTGGGTAAATATCAGTTGCGTAATAACGAATAACGAATAACGAACGGCGAATAGCGAACAGCGTATATTGAGGACTTTCTCGATAATCTCGTAATGCAAAGTCCGCAAACGAACGTGCCAACACACGGGACGATGTTGGTGTATTGCAGCCGTTCTTCTGGAACACTAGGAGAACATTGGCAACGTGGAGATGTGGAAATTGGTGTCGTCACAACGGTACAGGGCACCACTGGCGATTTCGTGCTCGCTCCTGTGGCCACAGACTGTTTGACTGGATGATGCATCAGTCATAAGCAATCTATAGATACTTCATATGACCACACGTAAGCTTTTGTAAGCAAACATGGTTGTGTATAAGACAGAAGTGTTTGCACGATTTTATGCAGATGTTCATATTAGTGTTCAGTCGGTGTGGACCACGCAGCCGATGGCTTACAACGAGAGCCGTACGGGCCGATGTCACTTCTTTGGTACTTGTCCAAAGTCGGAACGGGAGACGGCGTATTGATGGGCGATCGGAGCTGCTGTATCACCCAAGGATGTGTGGCGATCTGGTAGCCATGGAGCGGGGTCGGTAGATACCGACAGGAGTATCAACTATAACACGTCCAGGAACCAGTCTTGAGTTATCGGTAACAATTCTTTTTGCCATTCCAACGAGACGTCGGTCTTCCTGGTGCAAGCCGACACTTCGGCCTCACTTCCAGGGATGTTACCGTGCTCGTGGAGCAGTTGCACGAGCATAAACATGTGGGAGCCCTGCAGTGTGACAGGCCGTCTTGCACTGCTTGGTCTGTGGCCTAATTTCCCGAGCCGTAGGATGGAAACAGCAATCATCGATCATACTGCCCAACGTCGTGTGGGCTCCATAGTAGATACTGGTGATAGCAAGTGACTAGAGACAGTGGGAACAGAGAGATTGATACTGAGAAGCGAAGAATGCAGCGAAATATGCGCGACTCCAAGAGAACCTAACGGAAGGTAAAAATTGCTGGCACAAACTTAGTAAGTCAACATGCTGCACCTGCATATCTATTCGACAATGGTCCATGTGCTCAAATGCATGTCCCACAGCTAGATGATGTCTGCATTGGCAGTCATGCAGCGCTTGGATCGTATGTATGTTAGACACTGAATGTGCTTGGTTCGAGAGGCCTGCTTCCGTTGGGAAGCCTGAACATGTCAATCTACAAGTTCCATGGACAGAGTCCATCAGACGACCACCTCGTGGCTGCCGAGAGATCCTAGACTATGCAATACGCGATGAATCCGGGGAAGATGAGGGGTGCCCAAAGTCTCTGAGGATCGTGGCCTTTTCTGCTGTAAGAGTAGCATCATCGCTAGACGGCAAAAGGTTCAAAGCGTTACTGCATTTGCAATGGTGTCCGACAGATGGTGTTCCTGGGCGCCGGAGACCATCCCGTCCAGACGCAGCAGAGCCGTTGTTGGGACGGACGGTTGAGTCGGTTAGTGAGACATGGCGTTAGCTCAAATACGATCCAATCATCGAGGGTGGCAGCTGTGTTCCCCGTCAGTGTTTCACTCGGACCTGAAGTGGAGCCGCGTACAGTTTAGTTGACCGGTCAATAATTGACCTTGATAATGTGCAGAGGAGGCATTGTGGAGAGGTGTACGACGTACCAATAGAGGGTCTTGCAGGGGAAGCCGATTTAGCAAAGAATCGCGTGGGCATCTCAAATCTTGACCAGTACCATATGTTCATGTGTGAAAATGGATCTCTCGAGGACCAGACTCGGTAGAGCAGTAAGCGAATGCTGGCGTATCTGCATGCACGCCTCGAAAGCAGGAACGCGATTCCCCACGCACACAGAAAAGAATGCTTTGGAAGTACTGGGAGATAAGTGCAATCTCCAGGGTCACACAGATCATGTTGTTACTGGAGTAGGCAGGAGGGAGAAACCATACTGTGCGGTAACAGCAGAATGGATTGCATGGTGCTGGACGACGATGGCGACTTCGCTGCATGTGGGGTCGCAGGAAGGCACCTTTGGCCAGCCTGGAAGGTGGGATCCAAATGGTTTCCACTAGTCCCACTTCAGAAAAGGCTAAATCTGCACACACGACACCCCCTCGTCCGCGTAGGATTTCACGATCTTAGGCAGCCCCAGCATCTCTTGTTCAATAACACTAAGAACTATCCTTTGCATTTGTCACGCGTTCAACCGGCCTAGAGTCACGGCTGTCCACCAAGGAGACCTCCAAAGACACCGAATGTCGCATGAACCATGACGCTGCGCCACGAAGGCTGGTGCTGACGGGTAACAGTCGGGATTATGCTATTCCGCTGAGCGACTCAGTGCTGAGTACGCAGTCGGAGAACGCCGGTGCGAGTACCAGCTCATCCACATGGGTGCGGTCTCAAGACGGTCATTGGGAGCTGAGTTGTGGGCTTCCGCCGCTTGACGAAAACCGAGCAACCACTCAGCGATGAGAAGCAACGGGAAGCAGCATCAATCACACAGTGTAGACTGAGTGTCATCACAGCACCCTAGCGATGTGCAGTAAAAGTTCTGCAATTTCAAAGGGCTTTCCTTGGACTTCTGCAATGTTCTCGACAAGCGCACAGTAACCTCGACAGCCTTGGGAAGCTGGCTGCAGCATGCACCTGAATGCCTGAATGCAACTCAAGACCCGTTGCAGAATGCCTGCATCACGGAATACGTCCAGACATCTTGGGGCGTCACGTACAATGCCGGTCCGGCCTGCAAGAAGTGCGTGTGCCGCTGGAGATGAGCTATCTCGATGCGCGCTTGATGACCGCTTGAAGAACGAATGCATTCAATTGTGGGGATGGACTGCGACGACCTTCTAATTCTTCGCGAATCACAAAGTCTGCTCTCAGCAGTGCCGTCACACTGTGGTGCTGTCGTCGGTTTCCTTCTGGCCAGTGCCAGCTCCTGTACGGGACCTGTTCCTGGACCCCAAGTTTAGCATCCCCGTTCGGGGCCGCCACTGCTGTAATCCTGGTCACTCTTACACGTTCCTGATGCGCTTGGCCATTTTAGCCTGCCGGGATGCAGCGCGCTAGTTTTTGGGCGCGCGTATCAGCAGGGGTGAGCCGTCTGTCCATCAATGGATCAACGACCATCCAGCCGGCGGCCCCAACCAGGAGCCGCCTTCGAGACCTCCTCTTCTTGGGCTTCTGCAGCCACCTTTTCTGTGCCGCAACGGTTCTTTATACTTTACCGTGCAACGCCCCGTCACTCCTTTCTCTTGCTTTGGTCTCGTGTGTTTCTAATACCGACAACATTCCCATCATTTCCTTTCCAACTGCTTGACACACGTCCAGTGTTTGGGCTAACGACTTCGACGTCACTTCTGCGCGTTTCCACCTTGCGACACTCTTTTAAACCTTAGGAAACTTGGCCGCTATCAGTTTCACCCTCCGCATAGACCAGCAGCACCGCAGTCATCAGACCGAACGATATATCACCCAGTTATACCCTCCATTAACACCGGAAAGCGTACCAGCCGGATCGTCCCTTGATCTTTGAAGAACCGCTGAGATAGACCCATCGAGTTGGATAGGAGTAGGGCAAATACTTGAAGATATTCCATGTCGCGCGCGACCACTTTATAGCAGACGGATTGCATTTCATAGGTTGTTCGATCGCGAAGGAAGCTAAGATGGACAACACAACTCTGGCAGCGCTAGCATCTCCACTTCGAGGATTGTGTCCTCCACCTTTTTACGATGTATCCCAGTTTGGACTGGACGGATGTATGTCGTCTGCAGTATCTACGAAGAAGCTCGCTGATATCATTAGTTGTTGCTGGCCGCTTCTGTGCGCCTGTTGATAAGATCAGAAAAGGCCTGGTCTGTTGTCTACCATGTCCTTTGACTGACTACCTGTATCCTGCAGGTGAGTGCAAGACTCAACTGTTTGAGCAACTGGCACTGACTCTTCAGAATTCAATACGTGGTATCGAGTAGCGGAGGCCTTGAATGTTGCTGGACTCATTTGCTTGATCTTATTATTGGCAACCTTCTTGGTTCTTCCAGCTGATAAGACACGACGACACTACCTCAGCTATTGCCTGATTATCGCCGCGATGTTCATGGCGGTAGGTACTCTGCATCAAGATGATTCTGCAGCGCGCTGACAATTCACAGCTTGGTTTTGTCATTCCATTCGGAGCACAGCCTGATCAGTGTTACGACCAGATCACACCCAATGATATGTACTCCAGCCTGACCTGTGCTTTCTCGGGAGCATTCCTCATCTCGGGAGGATTGTCAATAGCTGTATGGAGTAAGCTTAACACAAGTATCCGTTCACAAGCCTGTGCCTAACATAACAACAGTCTTCATTCGCGCCTTGTCAATGCACCTGCAAATCTGCTGGGATGTGACACCCGGCAAGAAATTCTTCTACTGGGCGCAAGGATTGGGCTGGACAGTTGCTGCCACCTTCTTTACCATTACCATTACCATTACGGGCGTCTCCTTCCGTTTTGGCGATGTATGCCACGTAAACTCCGAACACTCTATGAAAGACTTCTGGGGGCCTCTTTTGGCAATCGCTGGCGGTGCCATGGTCATCCAGTTTGCAACGTAAGTTGGTCGCGAATCCTCCTTCTGAGTCACCACTTATACCCATTGCAGATTCGTGTACTGTATCAAGGTCTACTTGCAGAACATGTGGAGCGACGAGAAGACAGAAACCCACAGCAGCGCCGGATTGCCTTCGTACACCAACAGTGTCCGCACCCGATCTGCTCGAGCTGTGTATCGCCGCGTAAGAAAGGTCCTCTGGCTCCAGTGGCGAGGTATCACTATCGTTGTCTTTATTCTTGTTGACGTCATCTTCTTCTCGGTCGTATTTATCTGGCTCAACTCTCTCCAGACGCACGCACTGGACGATCTCGAAAGCCTTCAACCATACTTACAGTGTCTTATGAGTTCGCCTCTCAATCCAGAGCCGTGCTTGAAATATGGGCAAGAGCTGGCCATCAATCAGTCTACAGTCATTGCTATCCTGATGATGCTGTCTATAGCGGGTCTTCAGGTCTTCTTCTTGCTCCTCCGTTGGAGCATGGTGACTGGATGGATGGAATTCTTCAAGTCGAAGTTTAGCAAGAACCGCGAGTTTGTGTCACTAGATGCCAAACACTACCAGGAGAACCCAAAGAATTACGAGCTGAGGAAGTTCGATCAAACGGATCTCCAGTCGCCGCCTCATGCTCTAAGTAGCCCGGAATTCGCTGAGCAGTACCGCGATGGTGCCCCTGACTACTTCCAAAAGGAGATTGAGCGCCCGTACAGAAGCCCAACGCAAAGCTACTCAACCCCGCGACCTTTTTCTCAGGACCCAATTGCAACCTATCCGCGCGTCGACTGGGACCCAAGGAGCACACATGCAAGAGGTGGATTAGGCTTACATCCTCCGGACTTTGACGCAAAGATCTGAAGGGACATGCTGAAGAAGTCAAACAAAACAACAACACTCGTCGACATCAATTCCACAAGGATTCGATCTCACCCCGCATAAAAGCGTATCACCAAGCCAAGACTAGACATCTACACCAACGTTGCTCCGCACTGAGGATCAACGGAAATCTTTCACGACTAGTGTGAAGGACCTAACATAAGCCCCGTAAAGATCACCTCATGACTGTGGCACTGCGGCGGCGACCATGCTTACACTGTGTCGCCGTAATGGATCAGTTCACGGCGTGACGGTAAGAATATTCCGATGCTCAACACCACCAAGAGTGTCACAACAGCACACGACCATACAACAAAAGAAAGCAGCCACAGGACCAAAGTGTTTGACCTGAGCATTTGCTTCGTTAAGGCGTCTGTATCATCATTTTCTTGTGTACGGCTTCGGCCACCTTTCTACCTACTGCCCTCTGCATCAGAGTGGCAATTTTGTTCACTTGCTTCCGTTCTCCAATGGCTTGCGCTAGGAACCAGCACGTTCAGCTCTCTCGTCTATAGAAATCCTACGTAGGTGTTAGACACAAAATCAAAATCTTTGACGAAGCCATACATGTGTCAATACTACTCACATTGTCTCCGTGAGGTCAATATCGTACCATGTCGCCAAATCAATAACATGCGGGTGAAAAACCCATAACGCGTGAGGTATGCAGGTACATTCGGTCATTACCATCAGCCTTCTTCTCACATTCAGGCTGTTCAGCTCTTGGCATTCGCAGTCGCTCAGCACTGCAGGGACTGGTAAATCCTACGGTGACACCAAATGCTGACGCAGGAATAAGCCTTTCCCCATACAGTAGCGATTAGCACAAGGCCTCCCTCAAACCTCCCGTCTCGAGTTGCTCGCCGACAAAGTACCAAAGAGCTGGCCTTGCTGTGCTGTTTTGAGGTAGGTACCATTGAGCATCGTGCATTTTGCCGTGAGGCTCAATGGGTATATTCGCACATTATGCATCGACTGTGGGCGCCTCGCTCGCGTGTACATGCATGTATCACACTCCAATCCTGCGGCATCCCAAAGCTCTGGACTCTGGAGCTCAAACGCAACAAATCCTATCTGGATTTGCAGGAGCTCGCGCTATCGATATGATGCCATCACAAACGCGAGCAATACAAGGCACGGCACGACACCCGGCGGGCCATGTAGCGCCTATCTCTCAAAAGGGCTTGCACAGCCGATTCCCTCGCCAATTCTTCGCTTCTTGGAATAGACAGCAGGAACTGGGGCTGCGCGACAGAAAGGGCCCCTGCATATGACACATGTCACAGGCCAGGGTACCTGCATGGGGGCTGCTACGGTCTGAGCGATCGAGGCTCGCGGCACGGTCATGCTATAGCCACAAACGGCACGGGACGAGCAGAAATTCATTTGTTGTCAATTTTTGAGCATTTTTTCCTGGGGATAATGTTGGGTGGTGGAAATTTGGTGGGGTTTTTCTTCGATGAGTAAGTGGGTCGGTCGGGGAAGAGGATGCTACGTAGAAGGATGAGGAAAGACGTATTGTGGTTGGGGAAGGTGGACGTGCGTAGTGTAGCGAGAAGAGAGGATTTGCAGGGCCACTGGAAAGGACGGCAGAGTAACGATGATGGGTTCTGGCCGGCCCGTGGGTGAGCTTCCGCGTGCGTGGAGGTCAGTAGTAGTGGTAATGTGGTGGAGAGCTTTGCAGGTGGAGTCTCGCAGGATGGTACTCAATTGGGGAGATGCATTCATCGACAGAAGCTTCTAGGGATTTCGACAGTTCACACTGTCATACACTACTGGTATTGTTTGTCGTTGTGTGATTCATAATCATCTCAACAGATGTTCATCTAGTGCATGTAGCGCTGCTTGCTTGCCACCATTTGTGTCTATCAGAATAAACTGCTGCTGGCCTCGACTACTCTCCGTTGCTCATAGGAATCAATCGTCACAACGAAGCTGACCCCTCGTCTAGCTCTTAGTCAACAAGTCGTGATTCTACACCGTTCTCTGTGCCGGACGTCTCATCCACCAGTACATGTGCTTGCGTCGTGCTGCAAATTTGGATGATACAGAGCAAACGTGCCGATAGCGAGGTCTCTCGAAGCCCTCTAATGTATACAGTATTCGACTCCGATCTGAACTTTTGACAATAGTTCAGGGAGTCCAGTCGAGAGTACCAATTTCATTCGTCATTGGAAACTTACTTCAACGCCCATCTCGTGGTGAACTCTGTTACACAACGCGCTGAGATCTTGGCTATTGAACTCTTCGCTGGGCCACATACTACTCAAAAATAACGTACGTATACACGATAGCATTACCGTGCGTCGAGAAAAAAGACATGTCGAAATCACCACCAGTGCCTAACATCGTACAGAATGCGTATGGTTAGGATAAATGTGAGGATCAGGATGGATGAACTGATTGTGATTGACTAACAAGTGATGTAACAGGAGACAGAGGAGATGATACTAAGGGAGCGAGAGATGGCATTAGTGAGACCACCTGGAGAAGAGGAGTCGATGAGCGTATGTATGGGCGATACGCTAGATTAGTGTGGGATTATGGGAATTGATGTCTGGTGAGTACGTGTTGGTAGAGCACTTATTAGATGCGAGGATAAATATTCAACGTCAGGGAGATGCCAACTGCATCTGATTAGCTCGCAAGGTCCCAGAAGACACGACGGTTATGACCATTTCTCCACAGCTCGAACAAAAGCAAGGGAGTATACATGAGCAAAAGCCTTCATTCGTAGTGTCTACGAATCCAAAAATCAGCCATCAAAACACCATACAATGCCTTCCTAGATTGAGTCAAGTACTTTTACGCCACATCCACAAACCCTCTCTTCTTCCTCTGCTTACCCTCCTCCTCTAATCGCTCCACGTCCTCCAACCTCACAACTCTTTGCTCGTCGACTCGCTCTCCCACAAACCTGAGCGCCGCAACATTGAATCCAATCAGATCCTTGTTGCCTGTGAGACTCCTCCTCAGATCGCTTCTCATGTCTTCAAGCCCGGCTTTCAGCTCACGACTGGCAACAATCTGCTTTTGGTGTGTCTTGAGCATGAAGAAGAGGACGCGGCAGGTTAGAGTAACGTTCCACTGTTTTTGGACCCAGATGGCGAGGAATGTGAATAATGCTGGCAGTGATGAGAAAGGAAGCACGAGTAGTGCATCGTGGAGCTGAGCAGCAGGGATCTTGCTCATAGTATTGAGCACGTGTCGCTCGGCTGAGATGTTGCCCAGCGCCATGAACAGTGGATTGCGCTGTGGCGGCGCAATCTTGGGATTCGCTTGTCTCTGCACTTCCCAAGCACGGACAACTTCGAGGTCAATGAGACCAAGGTCAAGAGCTTCTTGGATACGTTCTCCAGCCGTGAGGGAACTGATAGTTTGCTTGGAAGCGTCCACTGCTTCTGCGCGTTCGCCATTGAGAGGTTCTTCGTCCTCGAGGGAATGGGCGAGGGTGTTTTCGTAGAGTTCTTCAAGCTCCCGCTCGCGCTCTTCTTCGAGGAAGATGGGCTCGTCGGATTTGTTCCAGATGCGGATACTCTTGTCGTGGGAGGCAGTGACAATGAAGTCGCCTGTGCGGGCGAGAGTCATTGCCCAGATCTCGCCATGGTGGCCGCGGAACTTTTGGATCTGTTGGAACTTGTCACCGTCCCAGCTCTTGATGGTCTTGTCCTTGCTGGCGCTGAAGAAGATGTGCTTCTCGTCGCCGTCAACAGGATGTGGGATGAAGGAAATTTGCATGATGCTGTCCTCATGGCCAAAGAGTGCTTTGTGACAGTCACCAAAATCAAGACCCCAGATGCGTACATTTTTGTCAGCGGAACATGTTGCGATGAGCTTGCTGTCGCTTGATATCGACATATTCAGCACTGGTAGCTTGTGACCGTACAGATTGAGGAAGAGCTTGAGGGAATCGACAAAGAACACCTTGACGGTGTTGTCGAGGGTTGCAACAGCCAGCAGTCTGGAATCAGGCGAGAACTGAAGACTCAGAACATCGTCATTCAGTTTGAGGATGCGCGATTGAACAAGCTTGAGGCGGGGGGTAGTTCGCTTTGTACCAGGAATCTCTTCCTGTACAATCTCGAAGTTCCAGAATTTGACGGATTTGTCCGCACTGCCTGTGACGAGTGACCTGCCATCGGGATGAACCTGCAAGGTCCAAACCGCGCCTTCGTGTGCTTCGATCTTGTCCAACAATGAAGAGGCCGCAATGTCGTACAGTTCGAGATGGCCTTCCTTCGTGCCTACGACCACAATCTTGTCACCTGGTAGAAACGCGCAGCAGAGTGCGTATCCACACTCCAATGTGCGCAGACAGTTTTGTGTCTTAACGTTCCAGATCTTCAGACCACCGCTTGAAGCTGATGCCAGCATGCGGTCATCTGAGCTGAGTGCCAGGGAGCGGACATCGTTCCTGTGCCCTGCAAGCTCGACGGATAGGGTGCGAGTGTAATCCGGCACTTCATCGCTCTTGGATTTGCTCTTGGTTGGGATGTCGTACACGTCAATAAGGTTATTGTTGGTGCCGACCAAGAGTTGCATCTTCTTCGATCCCCTGGTTTTCATCCAAGCAACAGATCTGATCTTTCCAGCTGTTCGTACAGTTACATACGAAGTGATGACATCACCGATCTCGGCGTCTGCAACGTTGATCTTGTCGTCTGTCTCATCCTCTTGTGCATCGCCATTCGTCTCGTTCTTGCCCTTCTCACGTCTTCTCTTCCTCTTCCTGATCAGGCTTTTCCGCACCTCCTCTTCCGTTCGTATCCGCCAAATCTCGACAGCCTTTTCAGCGCCATGTACCGCAACGTAGTTTGATTTCGGATGGAACGAGATGCCCTGTGTCCGGTCCTTGCCAGATCGGTATAATACGCCTCTTGCAGTAAGGTAGCGCTGTTCGACAGCCTCGCCCACTGAAGAACCGGCACTTCGAAGTCCAGGTAGATCTATAGCCCAAACCTTTAGTTCGCCATCATTTCCAGCTGTAATGCAGCCGCTGCTGTCAGGGGAGACACCCAAAGCCCAGCATTCTCCGTTTGTTTGCGCAATGTGTGTTTCAATGCAGTGCTGTGTGCTGATATCCCAGATCTTGATCAACGCATCTTTGCTGGTAGAGAGAAGGAAAGCTTGGTCTGTGTCGAGTTCTGCCTCTTCCTCGTCCTCCTGT
Organism: Neodidymelliopsis sp. IMI 364377; assembly: GCA_027946375.1. Taxonomy (NCBI): domain Eukaryota; kingdom Fungi; phylum Ascomycota; class Dothideomycetes; order Pleosporales; family Didymellaceae; genus Neodidymelliopsis; species Neodidymelliopsis sp. IMI 364377. Next base: position 78,355 of record JAPEUT010000039.1, read on the forward strand.
TCTACTGCTGCTCCAGGATGGATGAAGTTCAGGCCGGTGATCTGCCCTTTGTGTCCTCGAAGCTTGTAGAGACCGACTTCAGAGACCAGATCCCAGACTACGATGTCTGTATCCTTGGAACCACTGGCAAGTCGTACGCCAGTCTGATCAAAGGCCAGCGTGGTGACGGCGGATTTGTGTCCGTTGAAGCTGATAATGGCGGTCGACGTTCTCCCATCCCAGATTCGAATGCTCCCGTCGGCGTATCCCACAGCGAATACGTCCGGGTCGACGTCGCTCCGGCAGATGACTGTGACTTCCTCGGTGCAGCTGGCGTCGCGCCACCTGCTCAGTAGCTCGCCCTTCTTGACATCCCAGCAGAGAACTTCTTCGTTTGCGGCGGCGTATGCGCGTCCGGCTCCAGAGGATTTGGCGCCAGGCTGGGTGACTTCGGCGGCCCAGACAAGGTTCGAGGTAGCAGTCGCGACCACGCCAAAGGCGTCGCTCTGCTCGTACTTGCTGTGCACGTGTTAGCCATAGCTCTCGATGCTTTGCGCCTGCAATCTATACCTATACGATCTGACCATGGTGCGCCACTATGTAATTCTTTTTGGTATCGAACGACAGCAGGGGTAAACAAGAGAATCACAGCAAACGTCTCAGGTCATTTCCTCACTCAATCTTTCCTATCGTGGTGGGTCGCCAGCGGAGACGTTGGTGAATGATTCTCGGCGGCAGCTCTAGAAACTTTTTGGAAAGTTGCGACCCGCCTTGCGCCACAAGCCACAAGCCACGAGCCACAGAGGACCCACTCAGCAACCAGCAACGACGACTGGGCACCTCCGGCCTCCGCATCAGCAGCGAACGAGAGCTCCCCGCCATACCTCATCGCACGCCCACGCCGGCACGGAAGCCCGACCGCCACAATGCTTCTCCTCGACTACCAGAACGTGCTCATCGAGTCCCTGCTGAAGGACCGCTTCTATGGGTGCGCCCTACCCCACCGCCGCCCGCCTGGCACTTGGCCCAACTGACAGCACACAGAGGAGCTACCGCCAACATTGACCAGGTCGTCTCCGACTTCGATGGCGTCACATTCCACATCTCCACGCCCGAGAGCAAGACCAAGATTCTCGTGTCGCTGCAAATCAAATGCTTCTCCGAGTTGGTGCAGTACGGCGCCCAGGCAGTGCTCGAGCGCGAGTACGGCCCATATATTGTGTCGCCCGAGTCGGGATACGACTTCTCGGTGCTGGTAGACCTCGAGAATCTGCCAGAAGACAAGGGTACGGTCCATGGAAAACGGTCAATTGGGTTGGGCAGGGTGCTAACAGCTGGCAGAGGGCAAGGATGATCTCATCCGGCGCATCTCCCTCCTCAAGCGAAACGCCATGGCCGCACCGTTCGAGCAGGCTTTTGACGAGTTCGCGCAGCTACAAGAAGAAGCCTCCAAATACACCTCGGAGTCAGCTCCTCAGGGTGTAAAGGAGGGCGGTGAAGTGCGCGCAATCCACTACCGTGAAGAGGAGGCCATATACATCAAGGCTAGCTTCGACCGTGTCACAGTCATCTTCTCCACCGTCTTCAGGGAGGAGACAGACAGAATATTTGGAAAGGTGTTCCTTCAGGAGTTTGTCGACGCCAGACGGAGAGCCATCCAAAACGCCCCTCAAGTGCTGTTCCGAAATGACCCACCTCTTGAGCTGCAAGGTATTCCAGGCGTTGATACTTCTGGCTCTGCTGACATTGGCTACATTACATTTGGTGCGTTCGGCGATATCCACATGTATAAGCCTTGCTGACACACTCAGTCCTGTTCCCTCGCCATCTGACAGCCCAGCGACGAGTAGAGGTCATCTCTCACATCCAGACCTTCCGCGATTACTTCCACTACCACATCAAGGCCTCTAAGGCGTTCATCCACTCGAGAATGCGCAAGAGGACTGCCGATTTCCTCCAGGGTATGTTGACTGCACTCCTCCGTTATTCTACGAGAACGCTAACAGTACATCAGTGCTCCGAAGAGCAAGGCCTGAAGCGGAGGAGAAGGAGCGTAAGACAGCTAGTGGACGAACATTCAGGGTACAGGCTTAGGATGGGCTCGCTATGCGTGTAGTAGTCAACAAGAATAAAGACACACCGTTCTCAATATGAATTGATACATATATCGTCATGGTGTCTACTGCAAAAACATAATGCTATACCAAGGGTTTACCCAGCATTCAGCTAGAGTTCACAAGCATTGACTTTCGCCAGACCGCCATCGAAATCCCATGTTCCGATACCCTGTGGACCCTGCAGCTCTGATGTACTCGTGCACGGACTTCATCCTAGTCGCGACTTCCCATACGACGCGTTCCCCAAAGTTTACACCCCACATCTTCCAACTTCGCAGCTCACGGGCAGACCCCGCAATCGCCTTTCCTCTCCGAACTGACATCACGATGGCCTCCGAAGCATCACGGCCCAAGTACGACAGTCTACCTGGGATAGACACGGCACCAGACGTTTACGAAACCCCCGATCTGGCCGAAGATGTGTCTACAATACAAGCTTCGACTGCGATGTCCGAGTCAGACTATGATGATTCCGACCCAGAGAGCTCTGCAGTAAACCATCAACGCTTGCAGACGGATCAGGCGCGCAATCGCTTCCAGCCCTCGAGGGTCGATGCGAATGGCGTAGATTTCTCAGACAATATTGCGCAACGGCAAGCCTACCGCACGTATACACGGCAGCGGCGGCGAGGCGAGGTACTGGGGGACGATAGTGATGAGGAACAAGAGAGCTTCTCACGAAAACTTATGAGAGTGAAGCGGGAGATGCAAGAGCTCGAGAACGAGTACGAGCAAAGGAAGCAATCCGGAGACGCGACAAAGATTGAGGAGCGAGACGCAAAAGAGGTCATGGATCTCATCTCAGACAAGGTCGACGAAATCTATGCTAGCCGGAGGGGCGGTGTTGGAGGTGCAGAGCCACTGCTTGACCGAACGATACAAAAGTTCAACGACTACCAACCGTTTGAACCAAGCCCGAAGATCACGGCAGCCATCGCAAACCAACCTCCTTTGCCAGGAAGCCAGGTCCAAAGAGGTCAATTGGAACACGTATTGAGCCAAGCAGCGGACTTTGACCAGCGGATAACACAAATGGAGAACAGCCTCGGGCTCAATGGTAATACGATACCTGAACAGAGCGAGGAATCCACATTCCCAGTATTCACGACGCTGCAAAGACTGGAACAAACGCTTGGCGCCATTGGCGATGCATCGACAAACAACCTTGATGCAGCGTCTCAGCAAATCAAGAAGCTGATAGAGGAGGCTGAAGACCTCAAAGAAGCACGACTAGAGGCATCACGCGCCGGATCTCCCCCAGAGGACAACAAAGCAATTGCAACCTCGGATCAGGAAGCGAAGATCAACGCCCTGTATGGCACACTTCCTTCTATTGACAAGCTCTCGCCCGTTCTACCTCTTATCCTCGAGCGTCTCCGCACACTGCGCCTTGTACATACAAGCGCTTGGCAAGCCGACGCAGTGCTGACCGAGTTGGAGTCCCGGCAATCCAAGCAGGAGGAAGAGATCAAGAACTGGGAAAAGCAGCTAGAGCTTGTAGAAGAGGACGTGAAGAAGCATGAGAAGGCGATGCAAAGCAACGTCAAAGTCGTTGGCGACGACATCAAGATGCTAGAAGAGAAGATGGCGAAACTGCTCGCATCGAACCAGAAAGAGTGAGGGGTAATATGGACATGTGCATATAGGTTGGGAGCGATTTATGAACTTCAAGATACCCATTTGCATTGGCGAGAGTGTTTTGTGCAAGACAAGTAAGGCAATGTGCAGAAATCATACACCGTTGTAGACACGTCTCCAGGGCGGGAGTCGAATTAATAATGAACATATCGGCTATTGTTAGACGTGATGCTAATTCAAGCATGGATTGCAAGATACGCGAAGTACCAGTTAAGCAACCAGTAGAAAACTTGATGAGAGCTCTAGGAGAGGAGTTTTTCAACAAAGCTAGAACGGCGAAACTACAGGTCAGCTGGAAGCAGTGGACAATTCAGGATCGTTATGATGCATCCAGGAGAAAATCGGAGTCTTGACGTGGCAGGTGTGCACCTTGAATGTCGTTCAGCCCTGTAAATCACTCCCATTCCGCCTGTTTCCCCGACCATCCATTTGGGGATTGGCCCCCAAAACCGGTGAACTACAACAGGACAGTGGTATACGTACGCGCGCGCGCCCAGGATATCAACCTGCAGGAGTGCGTGTACGTTTGAAACAGGAGGAAGACGCAACACGAAGCAAGCGCACGATTGAGTAGAAGTGCAGCTTCTTATCATTGTCAGGCCATGAGACGGGCAACACGGGGATCCATGATGAAGCGGCACGGAACTTTCGGTCTTTTCGCACTGCCTCATCAGGCAAGCCACCACCGTCTCCAACCCTGGCGGGATCTGGCCACTGACGAGCGTGCGCTAAGAGGCGTTCCTGCTGTTTGTGGGTCACCGGTCAAGCCTTGTCGTCGCGCTGTGCAGTTCTCTGGCCCCAAGCGCGGGATTGCACTCATGGGGCGACCGCCCTTTGCAGGCCGTTTTGGCTGTGCTGGCGCTGCCTTTGGTGCAGAACTGGCGGTGGTGGCCGTCAAAAGTGCGCGTCTTTCCTGGCCGACTGCCACGGCGAGCACCTGCGAAACAGATGGCGAATAGACTGGAGCATATGGCGCCCTCTCGCTCGCGAACAACTTGCGTCAGAGCCGGACGATTTATTGGGCGCGCAGCGAATAACAGCATAATCTCACAGTTGGCCGCGATTTACTGAAGCGTTATGGCTTAGCCCTCTTAGCCTCCAGGCAGCAGCGACACGACCACGCTAGTGGATCCCGCTCACGATCTTGGCTGTCAGCGTCGAGGGTTCCCAACTCCATACTGTCCTCCCTCTCTTTTACCCTCAACTCGCCCAATTCTTCACTCCTGTCCGTCCAGTTTTCTATCCTGAGGCCTGAAACCCCTCTTTTCCGCCGCGTACCCGCCCTTCTTGCATACTTTGCCACGCACGCAGCCCGTCTCACCCCGACTGCGCCGCCTTTCATATACCGCACAGCTACCCACTTCTGCTTCGACGAAAGGACTCTGCACGCCCTTCTTCCTCCACTGGAATCTTTGCCCCCCTTCAGCCAATCAGTTCTGACGTTCCGCGGCCGCCAACCCACTGTTTCCGTCCCGGTCAATGAGAACGTGATCCAGGACTTGCACCACCATCATCGGTTCTGGCCATAGGTTGACTGGATCCCTCGGGCTCTGTGAACTGTCCAGTCGCCGTGACTCATAACCTGAGGCCTCCCCCCCAAACCCTAGCGTGTCTGGATCCAGTCATACAACATGTCTGCACCTCAACCCCAGAACAGCCACCCCCGCCGTCGCCCTCTTAAGGGCAACGCACCCTCTCTCAACACCCATGGGATGCAACTTCGCAAGAGCGGCACCTTCTCATCACCAAAGTCATTGTCGAATGACATTTGTGGTCTAGAGAACCAGCCATTCATGCCCAGGAGGTCACCTACTAGCACGGAGAGTCTAGAAGAACTCATCCAGCAGGACTCTAGCGTACGCCGTGTCGCCGACCTGCTCAAAGACTTCGACAGGAAGATCGCAGGCCACAAGGCAGCGTCGGTAACTGGTGCTAGCATCCTCAACGACCCTGAGGTGCTTCCTGTTCCTAGTTTTATGCTTGATAGCACCACTCTGGATAGCATGCCAATGGACATTGACCCTAAGCCCACTGCAGTAGAACGCAACCCCCACGAGCACGCTTCGGACAGCGGTCTGGGATCCAGCATCGGCTCGAAATACAGTAAGAACTCAATGCAGCTACCCGTCTTGGAGGCCCCACCATCTAACATACTTAAAGACGACGCCCACACCGCACACTCCAGCGTCCGTGAATCCATCAACTCCTCTGTCGCTTCGACACACTCTGCCATCACTCGCTCGTGCTCGGCATTGGGTGCGTCCGAGGAGAAGCACACTCTTGGCGAGTACGCTTGCAAACAGATCCACGATAGCATCATCAAGCCCATTCTCGCCGAGGAGGCACTCAAGGACTTTCACCCTCTGATCCAAGACGTCCCTCGACGCATAGGTGAGAAGAACATCTGCAATCTCCGTGATCTCGAAAAGACCCTCGTCTTCCTGGCACCGGTAAGTGGTATCCGTTATCTATCAGAGAGTGCAAAAGCTTATTGCATTTTTCGCGGTTTTAAGGAGTTTTCGGCAACACCGGCATCTTACCTTCGATTCTGCGAGCGATCAATTCAACTTCTGCATACGACTGTCGAATACCTTTCGGAACGCGACCAGCGACTACCGTCCGACCGCCCATACACTAACAACTACTTTCTCGACTTGATCGAACAGATCCGACGATACGCTGCAATCATGGCCGCCACCCGACAAAAAGAAGCTCAAGGAGAGCAACTCGACGAGATGGATTACTCCCGGTATGACCGCGCCGCCACTTTTCTCTTTACACGCCAAGCTAATCACCACATCGATAGCGATGAGAAGATCACCCTTCGTGGTGGTCTCAGCCATAACGGCCGTCCGATCGAGCTCGTTCGCGAGAAGGACGGCAAGGTTATTCCCCTTGTTCCCGGCTCGGAGAATGCCTACAAAGGCAAGCGTGCCCTGTCTGAGGAAGACATGGATGAAGATGAAGTCATGCGCTCTATGGCTCGTCGCAGGAAGTCCGATAAGCCTGGAGATGTTCTGCACATGTGCCGTGACTGCAAGAAGGAGTTCAAACGCCCCTGTGACTTGACCAAGCATGAGAAGACTCACTCTCGCCCATGGAAGTGCTCCGAGGAGAAGTGCAAGTACTTCGATCTTGGCTGGCCAACAGAGAAGGAGCGCGACAGGCATGTCAACGATAAGCACTCAGCTGCGCCGGCGCAGTACAAGTGCCTTTACCCGCCGTGCACTTACGCCTCAAAGCGTGAGTCCAACTGCAAACAGCACATGGAGAAGGCTCACGGCTGGGAATACGTTCGATCTAAGAGCAACGGCCGTAAGAAGAGCCAGGCTGTCAGCAACAGCCCTGCTACTCCTCTCACCCCCTTCCTTGGTACACCACAATCGGCTGCTCTTACCACGCCTATCACGCCCTTCATGCAATCTCCTTCGGTGCCTCTAATCAACGAGTTCGACTATTACGGCTTCAACACCCCGGCGTTGAGCCTTCAGAACTTCCAGGATGAGTTCCGTCGTGATTCCATCACTACTGATGGAACACACCTGACATACTCATCCGGCAACTCACCGGTCGAGCACACATCTTTCATCGATGCTGCCGTAACTCCCGCAGACGTCACTATCGACCACACTGATGCTCTGTTCACCAACTGCGGTCTTGGGTCGAACTTCAACTCGGGCTTCCAGCAACATACTCCTGCTCTGAGCAACGATTTCAACTTCGATCCCTTGCCGTTCACCATGGCCTCGAACCAACCTCTTGGTCTTCCTCAGCTTTCACCACTGGCTCAGCCCGATCTCACCCTGTTCTCTCCTCAGATGCAGATTGACGAGGGCTTTGGTGATGCTATGGATACAATGGATATGCAGGCATTCAGCCGCCCTACCGAAGACTTTACCCTCTTCGACTCGGCGCCAGCTGGCAACATGTCAAACACTGCCAATTTCTTTCCCGACTTCAACCAGCTTGGAGGGCAGTTCGACAACAACACCCAATTTGACAACACCTACTACAACGCAAATGCGCTAGAGACGACACTGGATGAGATGTTGGGGCTCAACGGTAGCAACCAGCAGTAGATGCCGGCTTGCTTTGTATACGACAATGAATGCGCATTTGAATAAGGATCTTCACCACTTTTGTTTTTATAGGGCGACGAATTTTGGGTTTCGAATATTATGGCGCATAGCAAGCACAGCGGAATTTCTAAGAGATGGACAGATAACGGGATGATATTGCATGGAACACAGGTCTTTCTTTCTGCTTCACGAGTGGCACGGTACGCTCCCCAAGAACAGAAAATCTACAAAACAAATGGCTTTTGTTTCCCGATGAGTCTTCTCTCGTCTCTCTTAATAATGATCGATTGGATCTCCCCCCTTTCTCCTTTGGCGCGTGGAAGCAAGGCTGGGTTGAGATCATCAGATAGTGTAGAATAGAACACAAACACAAACAAATTGTGGAGGAAAACGCGTCTTCGAAACTCTGAGTGACTCTGAAGCTGTGACACATTCCACGTTGGTGACTCAACCGCGTCACAGCAACCATGCATCATTGGACCCTGGAACCAAGCCTCAGGTACAAGGGCCGTCTCCACGACCACCCTAACCACAACAGCATGACATCACGGACTATCGACTCATCCGAAAAAGCGTGTCGTCGGACTCTAGCGCGCAGGAATAGGCCCAGTTTGGCCGTGCAAGTGGGTCAGCAGCGGACTCGGATGCAAGTGGCACGGACTTGAAACACCCAAGCGGCTCGCGAACCAAGGCGCCCCCTCCTCTTCAGCCGCGTGAGCTGCCACCATGCTCTCTGCTTCTGCCTCCATCCTCGTCCGACGGAGGGTTTCCTTGTCGTGAAGGGCTTCCTGTCACTCTTTATGCTGCCTTAGGTCCCTAGTGGCCATTCCGATCTCTACCTATTCATCACTCTTTACATACAGGAGGCGCTGGCCGTTTTCCTACCCACGCGATACCGATTCGCCCGCCGCAGTTTCAGTTCTTTTCAAGCCGTTTTCCGGATTTCTCACGTTACTTTCCTGCAAGATGTTGGGCTTTCACAAGAGGACGAGGAGCTTGATTCCAGTTAAAGAGCTGGCAAGGTACGATGTGGTACCATTGGAGGAAGAGATGTACGACTACGAGAGCGATAGCGAGGAAGAGATGGAGGAGGTCGCGCACGCGCCGGATACGACAACACCTTCGAGGCGAAAGCAATTGATGCTCGTCTACCTTGTGTTCTTTGCAGAAGCGTAAGTTTCTTTAATTAGCTATCTACTCCAGTGAACTACTGTGGACCCTGATTTCACGCTGGACCAGCGCTAATGCACGACATGCAGCATCATGGCATCGAGTCTCCAACCCCAGCTTCAGATGCTGCTTTCCTCATCTGACTATTGCGGCAATCTTTCCACCTCCTATCTTCGTAGCATCCTCGATTGCGCGTATGCATTCGGCGGAACTACCGGCCTCTTCTGGGGATACCTGGCTGATCGCATGGGACGGCGGCGCGTTACGCTGATTGGGCTGTGGAGTATGTTGGTTTGCTGCTTAGGCATGGGCTTTGCAACGAATCTTGCAAGCTGTGCCATCTTCAGGTTCTTTGCCGGCATGGTCAGCTCTGCCGTCGTGTGTACGAGCTTGACGATGATTGGAGATTTGAGTGCCACAGCGGAAGAGAGGGCGCGAAATGTTGCAAAGTTGCCTCTCGTCTCGCTGTGCGGCTCTGTCGGGCCACTCGTACAGGGTATGGTCTCGGAATCATTACAGGCGTATGGCATGGTGTGGGAAAAGTTCCCCACGCTTGGGTCCGAGCTAGCTTGCGCAATTGTGCTCTTCGCTATTGCGATGGCCGCCTCGGTCATGCTCAAGGAGACCTTGCCGTTCCATTTCGACATCCCGTCCAAAACCCAGGACTTGGACTGCGAAAAGGCCGCTTTTCTTACGCGCAGCTCAGAAGACACCAACATCACCCTCGTCGACTTCGCCCGCCCGGAACCCATCACCATCACACAGTTCATGCAGGCGCCTTCCCTCCTGGTTCTTCTTTCGTCATTCTGCCTGCTTTCCCTACACGCTGCAACCTTCGATGTCCTCCTTCCTCACCTTGGCCACAGCAGCACACAGCACGGCGGCATGGGTATCCCCTGCGACTGGCTCAGCATCGTCGTACTGATTGTGCGTGGCATCGCTGCCATGGCAGTCTTCTCCCTCATCCCCTGGGCTATGGAGAAGCAAGGCCTCCTGAATCTCTACCGCACCGTCTCACTCCTCTTCCCTGCAGTCTACATCATCACCCCTCTCTTCGCCCTCCTTGCAGCTTGCTCGGGCCTTGCACCGCTCCTATCCGTTTTTGCGATCCTCGCAAAACACATGCTCGCAAGCGGCGCGTTCGTCCTCGTCACACTCCTCGTCCTCAACACCACACCCGACGCTTTCTCCGCGGGGACAGTGGTCGGTATGATGCAGGTGGCTTCTCTCTTCAGAGCCTTCGCCGTCGCCGTGAGCGGTGCAAGCTACTACGTTAGCAGCGAGCTCAGTGTGCCAGTCACAAACCTCGCACTCTGGACATGTCTGGCCATACTCGGAGCTGCAGGAGCCGGATTGGCGTGGTTTGTACGGGAGCGACCGAGTGTTGGCTTAGACTTCAAGGGCGAAGTACTCAAGTGGGAGAGTGTGTTCGATTTTGATGCGGATGAGCTTGAGGAGAAGTTTGTCATTGGTGATGATTAGGGATCCTGCTTGTATTTCTCTTTCGCAGCGATGGTTTTTTCCTTGTGTTACTCTCTGTACAGGTTTCTTTATGTTCATATGTCAATGCATAAACAATGCTATCTCGTTGTCATCTACTGCTCTGTATCTGGACTGAGTTTGTTAGCTATGCATAGAAGATTTGGCGACCTCGAGTACCCTGGTCATCTCATCAACTTTGCGAGATTACTATGATAATGCACGTGAATGGGATTGGAGTAGCCGAAGTCTGAAACGCGCCAACTCCATGCGCGGGATTTGGTACGCATACAGAACCGCAGATCAGCCATGGTACGCTGTGCTGGACAGCTTGACATTGAGGGAAGACGGCGAAGCTCACGCAGACACTCAGACCCCATCATGATCCTTTTGCTGCACTCCACGCGTTCGCCACGTTGATCCTCTCCGCACTTCTCGAGGGCCGCTAGAACGCTGGAGGCTAGAGCCAAACAATGTGCAGTGCCTGTCGTAACAACACGAGTAGCGGCGGGATGCCCCTGCATGACAGCACTCAAAATGAGCAAAGGAGTGGCCGCGGTCCTCCTGTTCGGGGACGGCCTGAGGGCGCTTGGGAAGGCAACCGCAATTCGTGTCCATTTCTATCTGCCTTCCTTTCCCACTAACTACAACACGCCTTGCAGTGTTTGTTTGTTTGGGCGCATCTGTACCACCACCACAAACCCCCCACCACCAACAAACAAAACTATATCTATTAGGCCTGCAGCACTACACAATATTTAGCAGACCAGAACACCTTTAGCGACTGCCTGCGCCATGACGCTCAGCGACATTTACCAGGCCTTTTTGGAGCGTCCTTCGCAGGGCGCCCTTGCGGAAAAAGCAGCGCTGCACTACATCACAACCCTCACTAGCATTTACGATGCGACAGCGATCGTCAAGCACCTGTCGGTCCAGGAGAAGCTGCTGAAGAAGACCAAGCAGAAGGTCTTGAGCGTGGTCGAGGGCAGACATGGACTCAGTCTCGATGTAGAGACAACAATCGAGTTCCAGAACGGCGGCGGCGCGTATCTGCCTGGGCTGGACGACAACTTCGTCGCAGACCGCACTGTCACTTTTCCCATGGTAAGCGCATACTGGTGAGGCTTCTGAGCGGCCACTGACGACATTGCAGGTTCACATTGTGCACTTTGACAGCGCAGACAAGATTGTGCAGGTTCGCCAATATTGGGACCAGGGCTCGCTGCTCAAGCAAATCGACGTAATCGGCGCGCGCTCTCGCAACTGGCCCATCCGTGAGGGCCCAGAGCAGGCCCGCTTGATCAAGTCCTCTGCCGCAGTTGCACAGCCCGACTCTGCGCCATCTTCACGCCCCTCGACCGCTTCTCGAGGTGTAGACGAGGTCTCGATTCGCTCCAGAGGCTCAACCACCAACGCCACAAACGACCCCCATGCATCTCTTTCCCTTTTCAAGCCTCGCGAGGTTGACGAGGAAGAGTTGCCGAGCGCACACCAGACCGCACCGCGCGCACTGTCTGCGAAGCCTCCTCCACGCGAGTACTCCGAGCTATTTGTTGGCGAAAATGCAGGATCACCATCTCCTCAGAACCAGAGGTTCCCAGTCAAGGGCGGTGCGAACAAGAAACCCCACAACAACCGTCTGTTTGACGAGACGGAAGAGGAGAGGATTGCCGCCGTGACACCGCTCAAGGGCACCAAGACAAACCCAAAGAAGTACAATCACTTCGAGTTCGGCGATGGCGAGGATGAGGAGACACCCCGTGGACGTGATACAGCAAGGACAGCAGGTCCTCGCGACAAGAGCAAGAGCGAGGCCAACTGGGACTTCGAGGACTTTGTTACGCCCGAGAAGATAAATCCCAAGACACAGCCACAAGCTGTTCGCAACTTCAGCTGGGAAGACGATGAGGTGAGTCGACTCTGAGCACAAACTGCTTTCAGTTGTCTTTGCATGGCAGTCATGCTGTTGTTGGCGTAGGATAAATACTAATCGTCCATAGGTTGAGACATCGCCCGTCCGCGTTGAACGCGTGCACAAAGCACGCCCTGGCACTGGTCACCAGTTCGAGTTTGAAGACGACGGCACCCCAGCTGCACGGAAGCAACAGCCTAGTACCAAGGGCAACTCGTCAAACAAGGGCCAGGGACTATACAAGGACCACGTCACCGGCGATGATGACGACGAAGGCACTGCTCATGGCGACGGCCGTGCGCTCAACGATGTCACGAAGCAAACCAGGAACAAGAACCGCTCCAACGACTTTGGCGCACACTGGGAGATGAACGACAACAGCCCTGCGGGCGACAGATCTAGCGAGAATCATAAGCCTGGCAAAGCCGGCCACCAGGCTACAAAGTCAAACTTTGGCTTTTACGATGAGTCCCCGCAAGCGAGCGGGTACAAAATCAACATTGCTGGAAACGGTATGGGAAACCGCGCCGGCACTCAGTTCTCTCTGTTCGACGAGCCGGAAGAGCCCAAGGCTGAGGATAGGACTATTGGTAATCACAAGGGTATCAAGGCGACCGGCGATGGCATGGGTGGACGAAAGGGCGCAGACAAGGGCTTCTGGGACTTTTGAATTGTATGACGCATGCAAGTTTTAAGGTGTCTCGTTGTTCGGTTGAGTAGGCCGTGTAGAACACTTTTGGTTCTACTCTTCTTTTCAGACTGTACTGTTGCTTGTAGGCTTGGAGAAGATCGAACATGTGACGAGCTTTTGGCGTAGTTGGTGCAGCACGGCCCGGCTGGCGTATCGTAGGTATACCATGGTGATATGAATTGCGTTTCACAACAATCCTTTGATTGATGTCTAGAGCAAAATATGACGTGACGACTCATTCTTAAGACGCAGTCCCTGCCAACGACACCTTGGCTGCCTTTGTGAGTACGACTCATTCTTAAGACGCAGTCCCTGCCAACGACACCTTGGCTGCCTTTGTGAGTACGATTTCCAACTCATCTCCAACTCGATACGAGTCCATCTCCCCATCCCACTTGACGAATCTAATCGAAGCGCTGAGCCCCATCCTCGCCGGTCCCTTTTCACCAGTACATACTCCCTTGTCCCTCAACGTGCTCCACACTAACCGAAACGCCTCACCCTCATGCTCGCGCTCCCCGCCCTCACCATCCGCCACGGGGTCGTTGAACCATACGCCTCGCTCGACAATCCGGTGCAAATCATCACAGCTATCCATGCTAGCCCAGATATCCCAGGGCATGTACTTTATCCTCACTTCCTGCAGTTGCGACGCCGAAGACAGCATTTCCAGCGCGTGCACGGCGACATGCACCCAGTAGCGGACTTTCAGTGGCAGCGTGTACCCGGGCCGGCTGTGGGCGCGGTGGAAGTAGGATTCCCGGCTTATGAAGTATAGCGGCAGGGTCAGGGACGTGAGGGCGGGGAAGGTTGGTGTGGAAAGGTAGGTGAAGAGGGGTGTTACTTCCATTGAGATGAGGAGGTCTAGTTTGGTGGAGAGGTCTTCGATGGTGTGGGAGGTTTGGGTGGGGTGGTACGAGGCGTTAGGGTCGATGAAGGGGTTGTGGTCTGCGAAGCCGAAGAGGTCTGTTGCGGACGCGTTGGGGTTGAGCGTTGGTGGTGGGTCTTGGTGGTAGGCTGGGTAGAGGGAGGAATCAGCCGGGTCATAGAAGTTGTCGTCGTAGTAGCCGCCTTCGTAGTCGTGCTCGTCGTAATGTGCGCTGTAGGGGGCGCCGCGGATGTAGTCAACGTCGACTTCGATTTCGTCGTCTGGTTCTTCCTGCTCAAACCACCATGAATCTCGCCCATGTGTGCGGTCTGGTGGGTACATGCGCAGGTCCGGGAAGGTGACCCAGTCCAGCTCGATGGATTTCAGCCATTTTAGCCACTGTCTGCCGGGCCCGTTCTGCGCTTCGACGGCCTCGAGGAGCGATTTCAGCACAAAAGGCCCGCAACTGAGGAAGACGGTGTGGTGCTTGAAGAGCACTTCGAGGGCTTCGCGAGCGATTTGCCGGTTCACAAGGAAGTACTCGTGGTGGAGAACAAGGAGGAGCGCTGCGGCGCTGGGCCTGAAGTGCTTCAGGTTTCGTCTTTCAATGCGCAGGGCGCGGTCGCTGCGCTTGTCTGGGATGGTAAGTGCATAGTCGTAGATCTGGTGCCGTTAGACCTGCTTCAAGATAACATGTGTAGCCTAACAACGTACCTGGTCGCGCAGCTCGCGAGGCAGCCGTAGAAAGGGTAAGATGAATGTGCTCGATGCAACTTGTCCGTTATCTGCACTTGGAGTATCAACCACAGGTGCTACAGGCGCAGCAGACGCGGTGGCAGCCATCTTACCTCGTCACTTCTGAAATTGCCATGTCGGTATCTCGTGTTTGCGGAACTATTCCCCACGACGCGCTGACGCCAAGCTCTTTGGGGTTGGGGATCCCTGCTCGGAAGCAGATCTCTTATTCGGGCAGGAGCGAGGGATCGACGGCGCCTCAACGGGCCGATCGAGCAGGTTGCAGGTTGTCTACTGAACGTGTCCAGCACCGGCACTGCGTGGACCCATGCAAACTCTCTCCAGATCGCCGTCCTGGGTGCAGCTGTCGAGTGACGTCTAGTACACTGCAGTAGTGCATAGATTACACCGTTGAAACAACGGTTTCTTGACTGTCAACACGCCCCCCCTGATGGAAGGATCGGCCCATAGCAATTCGAGGTCTCAGTCGCTTTCTGCTCTTATCCAAGTTAAGGGATAGTTTACTATATCTAGCCACGGAGCCGCTAGTTTGGTTGGCAATCACTGGACAAAGCGCGAGGTTATGCTCGCAATGCTTACAGGCTAACAGACACAGCGCCATTCGCTTACTACTGCATGTACGATGTAGATTACCTTTGAGGAGCCACGCTACATGTCGTGCAGTGGTGGACGGTGGTGCGCTCACGAGAAAGCAAGCATACGCCCCTGTCGTAACGTAGTCCCGAACAAGTCCAGCAGAATAGAACCGAAAAATTCGGACGTTGGACGCTTTTGTATCTTCAGTGTTGATCTTAGGAAGAGGCAGGGGACTAGACAGTTTCGCTGTTGTCTGCCCGAGATTACTCTGTTGGAATGTCACTGTCTAGTGAGCAACTCGAACTGCCGACAACTGCTGTCGACCATCGACCATCGTTGAGCGCGGTGTGACCTGCCAGCTACGTACCAACTGCGTCTGTGCTACGGCCCAAGTCCCAACAGTTCCACCTATGAGCAACCACCTTACGAGGCTTGATGCACAGCATGACATCTTAACCCGTGTGTTTCGTCCTGAGTCTGTCCTAGCAACGTGCTGTCCTCTAGGGACACAAAGGCGGTTCAGATGCTGCAAGTCCATAGGTGGCTTCGATCGGACAGCGACACCTAAACGCCCACCATACCCTATACTCGCGATTCACAACAAGTCCATAGGCTAATCACCCATCTGGGAGTCATCCGCAGACATGCAGTCTGCCTGCCGTGTACGCAATCACTCTCAGTGGTCATGTCATACAACCAATGCAAGGCTGACAGGTACGGCGTCTTGCGTGCACTAAAGGATGGTATACGAAGAAGCTCGTTTTTATTAGTCGAACACTTGTACAGCACCACCCTAAGTAGCAAGACAGAATAATAACATTACTGTTATTTAGGGCTGCCTAGTATATGTGTTAGTAGCAAAAGGGTATTATACTGTTATTAGGTACTATCTTGTGACTAGTAGCAGTGTTGCGTGCGTGGAGCGTCTGGAGTTTCCTGGTGTTCTTAGGAGGTATTCGGCCAATAAAAACGAGCTTCTTCGTATAGCTCGCCGCCTGTAATAAGTCGTGCTTCCTGAAATTTACCATCTGCAAGTCGATGCAGAGTAAGATGAGGAACTCGACAGGTTCACAAATTGGATAGAGGAAGCCCCTTCGCGTCATGGGCAACTCAGTGAGAGACATTGCCATCTCACCCGGAACAAAACCAATAGCAAACACAATAGCCTGACCCAATACGTAGTATGTACAGAGCGTGCACTAGGCACCTGACACAAAAGCCGTTATTTCATAAAACCTGGTTGTCGGTTCTTGCGTACTGTCGCACAATTCAGGTCTCAAGCAGAAGAGGCGTACATGCAGTGGTGGACCTTACGCTACTCTTCAACTGAGTCAGTGACTAGGTCCAAGGTGCTCGAAGGCAACAAGAGGGATGCAAGCAGCGCACGTCGGCCGTGCTTAGCCGGGACCTACGTGAGGTTGTTGTAACCATGAGATTCAGCCGTCCATTTGTGTTACCCTGTGACCAGGCCGCAGCGTCCAAGGTTGATTGATCTTCATTGTTTGTCTCAGAAAAATGGTAGGTTTGCCGGGACGCTTGATGGTCCTCTAGGTTCTCTCTACCGCTGGAACAATAGAGATGCGGGGCAGACGTGCGCTCGTAAGAGCCATAGAGTCGATCGAGCCCTTGTCGGTTGTAGGTGGTGGTTGGGTTTGTTGAGTCCTAGCCTACACAGGTGCTGCACCACAGCTTAGGTGGTCTCGTGAAGACAGTATGCAAGCGCCTGACCGAAGAGACCGTCTTTGTGACTGGAGAAAGAGCAGCCTTGCGCCCAGCCCACGACCTACATTGATCAAGTCTGGTCACAACGTGACCTCTGACGATGCTGTGTAACAACTGGCGGATCGGCACAAGGCCCGTGTAGTCCCTCTGGTATGAGGTATGACCTCAAGACCCATGAGTCGAGTGGGTCGCAATTATTCAGTCATCGTGTCCCAGAAAGTACGGAGCGGCCGGCTGCGGGACTTGGACAATGGTTTGGAAGTACTGCGGAGATGGGGTCGAGAAGCTGGTTGTGAATATTGGTTTGTTCCGTCCGAGGGGTGTGCGGTGTGGGTACCGTTGTATGAGCAGCGTGACTGGGGCAAGCTGTAGCTGCCCATACAGCAGATCTAGGTCTATGAACAACAAGCGCCTCATTATCCTGGCATCTTCAGTCGGACTAGTTTAGGTGATTGTTTCAGGGACTTTTTGATGGACGGGCGCAACGTTGTGGAGGCATGGGCGATCCTGTTTGTCCATGCCTATCCATGGCACTCGAAATAGCTAGCGCCTAGCGAACCGTAATCGTAACCACGGACAGTGCTAGAGCAGTGAGCAGGAAAATGACGAGCATGGAAAACACGTTGCTGCTCGAACAAAACCATCTGCAGGCAAAGTCGATAGCATGCTTGTATGCAGCATGCGCGACTCAGTGTCGTGTCGACCGTGATCGCCAGTGAAGCGCAGGCTTTTGCTTTTGCCGGCGAACGCGCCGGTTGGGCAGGAGAGCATGGAGAAGGCGGCCCTCGTGGCGGGCAGTGCTATGTGCAGCGGGCGGCCAGCACTAAAGGTGCAGCTTCACGGCCGGTCTTGTCCCGTAGCCCATGGGACGGCGCTGCTACGACTTCTTTCTCTCGATGCACACGCATGTGTCTGCGCTGGAATGCTGGGTGACGCTGCGCAGTCGTGCAGTCGTGCTGTCGTAAGGGTAGTCGCGCAGTCGCTGCCCCCCCCCCTGTCGCTCACGTCCGCCATCTGACCATGCAGCAACGCAGCAGCAGTTCGCGCGGAGCCAGGGAGCGCCATATTAGTTGCAACTAGCCGCCGCTAGACGGGCTTGTTTAGATACACGAGGCCTCGATTGAACGATTTCCCACGTGCTGCCGGCTTTGTCCTGGGCATCTGTATCCTCATTTATTGGTCCCTCCCAGAGGTGCCCTTGCTGATCGCATTCGTGACCGCTGGCTTTCGACTCCGCTGTGAGCTCTCCCACTTCATATCCATCCCGCGGTCGCACACACGTCGAGGCCCCCGGCTGCGCGCTGCTTGTTCGTGTTGCCGTTGCCCTCCACGCCCTTGGAACTACCCTACTAGGAGCCCATCCATGCAAGGCACGCTGCGCTCATTGAATCACCCGTCACCAACGACAGCTGCCGTCCCTTCTCCACCTCCCCCAGCCTCAGGACACCAGGTCGCCGCGAATGTCTGCTGAAGCTGCCTCTCTCTCTACCTGACTTGACCTCGCGCTGCCCACCGCCGCTCGTCGTCCCCCGCGTGCGCAGTGAGCCGACGGCCAGTGCTGATTCGGTCCTGGCTTTGTTTTCGCCGCCCCCAATCTGTTTGGGAAGTCCAGTTTGACCGCACTCGACGTGTGCAACCGCCAGGCGCCACCCATCAGCTGCTCCATAGACTCCCGGGACAGGCCAAAGCTCACCAGCGGAGTCTGGCGCGCCTCGCAAGACGCCTGCACGTTGCATCGGATCGCCAGGACGCCAGTCATCGCGTAATTTTCAGATCCCGCCTTCACGACGCTGTGTACCGGCTCAGCGCCAAGCAGGATTGGTGCTGCCATTGACCTTGCTGCAACGCAGACCCGCCGAGGATTGCACTGCAGCCACGTCCAATTTGGCTACCAGCGTTCGTGAGCTTCATGGTCCGTTGTGAGCGGCGCGACTATCACTTGTTTAGCCTGGTGTTGCTGCTGTCGGCCAGAAGAAGAGCGCCTCGGCACCATCATCGCTCAGATTGGCTGCGACTGCAAGTACCGGTACCTGCGACTCTCCTGCCCAGCCAAATTCCTCGCGTGTAGGCCGAACACGATTGCGCCTGCCTGCCGACCCAGCGACCACTTTGGCTTGGCGCGAATCCGGGACATTTGCTCGCTGCTGGTCTCTGCTCTGCTGGCCTGCCCCCACCAAACCTCGACTTCACCCTTTGGGTAGGAGCGACCACCTGCGCCCCGTGCGCCCTCGACCCTCGACCCTCGACCTTCTTACTCTCCAGCCTGCAGCCCTCCCTGGCCGTCTTCTTCCTCCACGCTGCTGCCATTCTTTGACCCCAGACCAACGCCCTCTGTTATTACCATCGCCGCGGTCCACTATACCGCTGCAACGGGAATCTCGTCCACCAACCGCACTCCCTTCCAGACTGTGCGCTCTTGCTTCTCATTGGCCAGCTGCCCAACACTGGCGCTCTGCATCACCACCCACCCATAGCATCCCACCCCAGATTTGCCTCCCAACCTCAGGTAGTGCAAAAGGCACCGGCACTCTCGCACTGGCATAGCTATGGACTCTGTCTCTCAACAACGGCCGCCAGCGCCCGGTAGCGGGTCTCACCCTCAAGCACTGCCATCCATCGCTTCTCTCACCAACAGTCTCTCTCCGTCTGAGCAGAGCCCAGTTCGCTTCAGACAGCAGTCAGAGTCTCGCGAAGCTCGTGATTCCGGTAATTGGTCCATTTCTCAGAGCAAACGTGAGTCCCTTCCATCACTTGCTCGTTAATTCCCTAGGCACTGGCGCGATGATGCTAACTTGTCACTGCAGACTCATCCACCGTCTCCAACAACATGGGTTTACAGCTGCAAACGATCCTCAATGCCGAGGACTCGCCAACGCGCAACACAGTGCCTGATACACCCTCCTCCGCCAGACACCACCCTCAACAAGTATGTGTTCTTGTCAACCGTTGCGGCAAACGCTAACAAGCTCTCAGCCCAACGGGCCATTTCCTTCTCTGAACCAAGGCTTCGGCGATAACCGTTTGAGCATTGATGCAGGCTCGCACTTCGACTCTCGAAGGAGTAGCGTGGACAGCCGCATGAATGTGGGAATGGGCCACCTTCAGATCAGCCCTTCTTCGCCTTATGACAGCCAGAACACATCGCGGGTTTCGCTCGTCTCGAGTCTCCAGCAGCAGCGAGGGATCGCCCCATCCATCAATGGCGCTTCTCCTCTGTCACCGACTGTCCGCCACAGCGGTATCCGCACTAACCAACCCCCTCGTCGGGCGCCCGTCATCAATCCAAATCCTCGAAGTGTGTCAGGCATGCCAGACCCCATGGCTGCTGCTCCCACCAAGGGTTATGCTTGGGCTTTCCCCGCCGAGTTTGAACCTGAAGAGAGGCGGGCGTCAAGCAGTGGTGAGTCTAGCGCAGAACACTCCAATGTTCCGTCGCGTCAGAACAGCTTTGCCACATCCATCAACAGCAGCATCTATACAACAGACTCGCATCTCCCCTCTGGTCAAAAGCGACTGGATAACGGCACGCATCCCCCAACTCGTGAACGATCTGCTTTACTAATTCAACATAGACATCTCAACGACGCATCACCATTCAATGCAACACCGTAGTGTCACAAGTCTGCAAGGCGCGAACCACGACCCTCTTGCTCAAGGCAGTGGAAACTACAGTAGAACTCCAGAACTCCGTATCAGCCACAAGATGGCGGAGAGGAAGCGTCGAAGTGAAATGAAGAACCTCTTCGATGAGCTGAACAACATACTCCCCAACTCTCCAGGAAGCAAGTCGAGCAAGTGGGAGATTCTTACCAAGTGTCGGTGATCCTCTATTATTTCCAAGCATATCCTTTGCTAACATCGCGCTAGCTATCGAATACATCAGGACTCTTGGCAGGGCCCACGACACAGCTAGAGCTGAAAATGCACGACTGAGGCCAGAGGCGGACTTCTCCCGACGAGCACAGGAGGAGAACGAGCTTCTACGCAACGAGCTCACCGCCGTTTGGAGTAGCCTTCGCCGTCTTGATCCCAACAACCCACACATCTACGGAAGCATGACCGGTATGCTGGCTCAGCAGCAAGGCAACACACCAGCATCAACCAACAATGTACTGCCGCCTCTGCAGCAACAACAGCAGCCTCAGGCACAGCCTCCACCACAGCAACAACAACAACAGTGGGCTACTGCTGCACCGACGGCAATGCAAGGCGTTGAATTCGGCGGCATCAGGCCTTACGAGCATCCCCATCGTTGAATAGTTTCATCTCATGTGCGTTGCTGGGTACGAACGTGCGAAACGGACTGTCCCAATCAGGA
This sequence comes from Neodidymelliopsis sp. IMI 364377, assembly GCA_027946375.1. Classification (NCBI taxonomy): domain Eukaryota; kingdom Fungi; phylum Ascomycota; class Dothideomycetes; order Pleosporales; family Didymellaceae; genus Neodidymelliopsis; species Neodidymelliopsis sp. IMI 364377. The sequence continues at coordinate 99,660 of JAPEUT010000039.1, forward strand.
TCCGCTGTACATTACCATCTTAACATTCCACGGATTGCGGGCGTTGTCACATACACTTTTCGACTCTTAAAATTCCTCTATTCGCCGTCATCACGCTGGTGGCATTCTGCCCTGCTGTATGGCATCATGGCCTCCTTATTTATTGTGTGAGGGCGATGGCACTGATGTGGTGTTCCAGTCACTTTTCTGCCCCATGTACTCTCGACTACTTGACCCTGCTTCTCTTCATCCGACGTACAAGCTGGTAACGCCTATTTGTTGAGTCTTTGCTAAGCCTCTTCCTAGCGTAACAGCTTGAATTCGATGTTGTAGAGTATCTCATTTCATTACTCGTTTACTCGTACCGTACTGTTTTCTTAAAGTTGGGGGATATTTTATGGGAATGGCTAATACCACCTGAAAGGATTTACGTGGGATGTTTCGATTGTGGGCCCGCAGCAAAAGTATGTTAGGCGTATGTATCCTACATGATCTACATGGCTGCTTTCGGAGGGTCTGGGGAAGATGCGGCACGAATTGTTCACCAAGGGTATGCTTATGCGAAACTTCAAAGTCAGAGGGAGTTCCGAGTACTCTTCGGACTTTAGTTCCATTAGACATGGAATGAACCGTCTGCGTGGAAGATTGTTTGTTTTGGTAATCACGCTGCTTACGACGCACACAAAAAGCAAAAGTTAGCTAGAATTCGAGAAATTTAGTTACCACACCAGATCCGCTGCTCCTGTATCTACTGATCACGTCTCGGCTATGCCCGAGATCTTCGCCGCTTAGACCTTGTGGCACAGCTATTCCAAGTTGGAGTTAAGCCACGACGCAGGCTTGACAGGTCGGCGACCGCTGACCACGAGGTTTTTGATAGTGGATCGTCAGATCTACAGATCTGCACGAGCTGCATGTACGATCGACCTCGCCTCCGATGGGCTGCGCAAACACATGGCGAGCAGAGTTACTGGGTCAGTCTAGTAGAGTTTGGCAGGTCGAACCGGGAATCAGGGGCCGTGATGTTGTATCGAGTAGGGTTTAACAAGTAGGTATAAGTGCTGGTACTTTGTGGATGGGGTATGGGGGTGTTACATTGCGATGATAGGGTTCGGGTTTGTGCTCGGTTCTACTATTCCTTTGCTTTTCCGCTTGGAAATATTTGGGGGTTTTGTTTTCTTTGTCTTCTCTTCTCTTTTCTTTTCAATCTGTATTTTCTTTTCTGGGTAGGATACTCACATCCGTGTAACATAGACTGATAGAAAAGCTCTAAAAATAGTCTAGTTCATACAGTGCACCTGAGCAGCACAGTTACTATCTTGGCAATTTTGTTCCCGGTTTGAGCATCTCTTTGAACTACTTCTCTCCACGGTGAACGGTGCGTGATGAGGGACTAATAGGCAGTAGAATGATCAGCGGGAATCAATGTCGGTCGACGCGACCCACTCCATATATAACAATTCGGAGTTCTGCATTGTTGCTGCATTTTATTCGTCTATAGCTTGTCCCGTTGTAAACGTTTTTCTGCGGGTCGGAATAACTGGTGTATTCTCATGTCACTCGACCAAGTGTCTCCTGGTCTGGTCTCACTGGACTTGCAGAAAAATCATGGTTCTTTGATAGAAAATCGTGCTAGCGGAAAATGATTATAGGATTGATCATTCTCGAGACGCTGATTGAGAGTGTGTTAGGCTGTCAAGCAATGATTTATCACGCGTGGGGCTCATAGTTGTTTTTGGTAAAGACTCTGTGTATCGAACAAAGGTAACATATTGTAAGAAATGACTGTCGATACTAGATGCGTGACGCCTTCCACAATTACCCTTCGTAAACGTAGCTTTCATCGACACTGACCGCTGCATGAACTTTCGGGTACTTTCTTCGAAAACCTGGACGCATGTCTGTCGCCATCAAAGCAGACTACCGATCTTCAGTGCTTCTCCTGTGAAAGTGAAACACACGACATGCAGATGGGAAGATTGTTAGAAGTAATTTTCGTGTTTCTTCATTATTTAGTCTCTTCCTCTGCATATGCTATACATTCATGAGGTATCCCGAGAAGGTGGTAGTGACCCAAACGCTCATTACGCCTCGCTAAGAAATGAAAAATGACAGGTTGTCGTTCAAAAGTTGGTCCAATCCAGAACATGTGCTGCTTTCCTCACGACTTCATCTGCCTCTGAAAGCAGTCCAAACACCAAGAGTCCCATGTTTCCTCCTCTTCGACACTGCAATTCTTACAGACGGTTTTTCCACAAGCACCTAGACATTGCCTCGCGCAGATGTAGCATGTCCGTCCGTCGCATCGTTTGCAGTCCATGTAGTTTTCGAGATCCTTCTTCCGCTTCGGTGCTGACTTGCAAGCATGACAGGCTCGCAGGTCCGTAACGGCATGTGTGTGAACCTGGTTGTTCGTAGCGCCCACCGGCAGGTCTGTGCTGGTATCGCAATCCATGAGATGTGATGTCGATTTGACTAGGCCGTGTTTGAGGCTCAGCCGCTTGAGCTGCTTGACAGGACGGTGTTCTGAGAGTCCGTACTCTGGTACTGTTTCATAAAGCGCGTATGGGTGATCGGCGTTGTGTTCGAGGGCTGACGAGTGCTGTGGACGAGGTCCTCGACCCGTGTATCGTGCTTCTCCGTCCTGATTCCTTTTCCTCTTGCCGAGACCAGGCTGTTGTGAGTCTGGCATGGTGTTCCAGCAGTCGGTGGTCTGGTTGTGTGTGTCGACAGGGCCAAATAGGTCCGAAGTAATATACACCATGGTGACGGACCTCACGGTGAAGTAGAGGAACCAGTGGGACCTTGTATGGAAGGAACGTGGGGCGGCAAAGCGGTGAAAGGCGTAAATGAGGGTTCCAGTACAGTCGAAAAGACAGGTAAAGAGACAGGTGGCTGGACGCAGAAGCTGGATAAAGAAACGCAAGAAGGAGTGTAGTGACAACGACAGCAACAGTCTAAGTGAACTTGGTTGTTGTTGGAGGATCGACCTAGCGCAAGGCAACACGCGCTAAACTAGGTGGTCTCCACACAACACGCTTCACGTGCCATACTAACGTCCGAGCTGGACGCCCGCGGTACAAGATGGCCAGAACCCCGTCGTTGAGACTTGAGCGCGCAACTGTGTGTATTGTTTTTGGATACTGACCATAGACATGTTCTGGCACTTCCTACGGTAGTTGTTATGAGCCGGCTGTACTCACCACCTCCAACTATACTTAAGTATCGTACGCACCCCTCATTCTCAGCCATGGAGAGCGTCAATGTTTCCGAGCTGGTTGCTCGATTGGGAGCCGAGGAGGAATCGACAAAGAAGATGGCTGCGTTCAAGCTGCAGACTGCCATCGGAGACCCTTCTTTCGCCGATGTTTTTATATACGAGGGAGGGCTGCCCAAACTCAGGTTCCTTGCTCTACATGCCACAGGAAACACATTGGCGTATGGCCTCACATCGCTAGCACGTCTGCTTGAGCTGGACAAGGGCTGGGACCATGTTACAGATGATCTCATAGCAAGGGTGCGTGCTGAGACGAAGGATGTCAATGCACAGCGAGACTGACGGAGGGGTGACAGATAGTCGATCTTGTAGTCGCGCAACCACTCGTCAATGTCAACCGAGGCGCCATGTCGGTTTTGGCTGCCATTGTTGGCCATCCTCTCCATCGAACCTCCCAGCCTGGAGTCACTGGCTTCCAACGACTCAAACCGGCCGTCGACACCCAGCCGCAGTTTCTCCCCTCGCTCGTCGAAAAGATTACCTCCGCCGACCACGCCCTCTGCGCGAACTCTCTCCAGCTGATCAATGCGCTGATGCGCGACGCAATCGCAAACGATGCCGACTTCGAAGCGCCGAAGTTCATAAAGCAGCTACAAGAGCTTGGTGTTATCAAAAGCGTGTATGCGCTCATGCAGAGCTCTGCAATACAGGATCTAGCTCACCCACTGCTCGACTTTCAGTCGCTTACCAAAATACTGCTGCGCAACTGGCGGGAAGAGAAAGTCGATCTGGAAAAGCCGGACCATCGAAGAGCCATTCGAGGCTTGCACACTGCCAGCACTGGTGAAAAATCATCAGTGGACGGCAAAGGCAGTAAGAAGTTGAAGTGGCGCCGTTTGGGTTTCGACACAGAGTCACCAGCCTGGGAATTTGAAACTACAGGTTTTCTCGGCCTCATGGACTTTACGGATTATGTCTACAAGAACGAAGACGGATTTCAAAAGCTATTATTGGAGCAGTCAGCAGAGCCACTGGAACAGCGTTGCCCAATTGCTCGCGCAAGTTTGTCGGTTACTTCGATACTCTATGAACACTTTGAGGTGGAAAGAGCCGATGATCTCGATTCACAAAGGTATACAGTCCTTGAATCCCGGGCAAACTTCGATCGATCGTTCAGGCCTCTGTTGCTCCATTGGTCGAGAGTGCACACATGTGGTCTGAATGCGTTTATTCGTTTGTGGAAGACAGCCGGAGCACAGATAGAGGACTTTGACAAGATCGAGGAATTGGTTCGGATATTGATCGAGCAGGTTGTAGGGCAAGCACCTCGGACAAGAGAGGTCAAGGACGTCGAAGAAGAGCTAGCAGAGTATGAGATACAAAGACTACGAGAGCTGCAGATGGAACTGCTTGAACTCACATACGAGGATGCATGGGGTCACCATTTGCGGTATGCCTATCAGCGTTTCCGCCACCTGTGCCAAGACTGACTTTGTGTAGCCAAGTTCGCGAAGAACTAAACCACGAAGCGCTTCAATTTGTCAAAGAACAAAGGATAAGGTGCTTACTTCAAGGCGGATGGTTTCCAAGCGCACTTGATTACAGCTCGGGTGCGGGGCCAGTCACAAGCAAGACCCTCAGCCGTGCAGTCCCCTCAGCGTGGCGTTTTGTACGACTATCACACAACCGCCGATATCTGCATTACGCCGATTTCGACGAGAAGACAGCGACAGAACCGAGGCTGGACGCCTTACAGGAGAAGAGTAAGTGCTACCGTTTGATGCAGGATGAATGCGCGCGTAAACGCTATGGCTGACATGCATTGACAGTCGATCTCTCCATTGTGTCGTCTGTCGTGAGCAACGTCTCGGCAGAGGCACCGTCGTCGTCGTCATCCGATAGCACAGTGAAGAGTCTGCCTCAGGAGCGAGCTTTCACATCGACAAAGATCACGATCCATGGCTACTTGCCGGCTACAAGTCACTCTAGACAGGCTTCAAGCGGCTCAGGTGCAGGACGCAAAGAATCGATCCTATTGCAACTGCACCCTCAGAGCCACACTCTTGCGTCAGAGTGGCTAGACGGGCTGCTTATGCTGTTGAACCAACAACCTATTACAGCAGACACCAATAAGCTTGTGAACTTCATTGGCGGCTACGGACTCAAGATTCGTTTACTTAACGTGCGCTTCGAAGACGTGGGCTTAGAAGAGCCGGTTCTTCCAACTCGTGAAGGATTGGACGACGAGTATTATTACGACATAGCCGGGGCATGAGGCTGAGTACAACTGTTTCTATTCGCAACACATGTATTGTCTTACCTGCGCAGGTTTTTGACAAACGTGCGCGCTGAACGACTGAACGAGGTTTTGCCGGACCCGGGCTGAAGGACCATTAGAAACCCTATTTGCGCATACCGAAAGTTTATAGAAGTTGACATGGCGCTACCAGTCCGCGACAATAGGACTGGGTTTCTATAGCACGCAGACATTTGTCCGGTGTGAAAATTCTGGATATAACGGTGGGCACATATGGGAAGGGCGGTAATCTTTTGTTGGGTGTTGGTTGAGAGCTTCTCTAGAGATACCCTTGCTTGTACTTTTGCACATCAAAGCAAACATCCGTATTGGCAATGCTTTCCGGACATGGATCGTGCATGTCCTTCAGCTCTCTCGCCGTTACACAGCGCATGCTCGCAATGGTACACAGAGAATGTGGCATCGTCCATACGAGCCTTTATCTGTGCAACGTCCGGCTGGCGTGCTGATCCAGTGCGGTGGACGCGAGCTCTGTTAGAAGCATGCATTTCTGAACCAAAACAATGACGACACCCGTGCTGAGAGAATCTAGCACCGAACCGCAGTTGCAATTGCAATGTCATCTTCGACAACTGCACCCGTGATGATGCTCGTAGACCGGGAGCCTTTAGCAACTAATGCGGTGTGTTGCAGACCAGCGACGCTAAGGCTCGGGCCCGCTGGACGTGCCTGAGCGGCCGTGTTGGCCTGAAACAGCGGACGGAGAGGTGGAGAGAGCGGGGAGCTTGCCTGCATGTGCCACCACGATGCGCAGGGTCATTGGAGCGTGCTGTGGTGGTGCTGCCGGGCGTCTCTGCTGGTCGCTGCTGGTCGCTGCTGGTCACTGCTGGGGTCTCTGCCACCGCCCGTGCTGTGGTTCATGGTGGTCCTCAGAGCGGATAATGCTCTGTTTTTAGTGTGTTCCAGGATGTGCCTGACCCGTCGATCGACTTTCGAGAAGCGTGACCGGCCTCTGATTGACTCTCGGATCGTGAGCCACTGCCCGACTAGGGCCCAGACGTGAGGTTGAGCAGTCCGTGGCGGTCCACGTCTCTGGCGGCGCGTTAGTGCGTCGGTGGCATCCCGACTCGCATGTACGAGAGATGCGGTCGCCCCAAGTGCGTATGCTTGTCGTATGCTGCTAATAAGCCCTCACATCGTTTCTGTTCCATTCCAGCCAGTTCGTTGTTTTGTTGCTTCTTCAACTCTCCGCCGCCCTCGCCTGTCCATCATTGCCAACGTTGGACATCCCTCCCAGACCATCATACTACCTAGAGCACCTGCACCTCTCACGCTGAAGTTGACACACTTCAGCCAGGGCGCGATCCCTTTGCTGAGCACCCATATGTACCTGGATCTGGCCGCCACGCTATATCGCAACCGAAGCCATGAGAAGAAAAGCGAGAGTAATGCCTCCGCCGCTACAGCAGGTCGACTACGATGCGCTTCCGAATTCAGTCCAGTACGTGTGTCCCAACGAGTCTGATTTGCCCAACGTGTGATGAGGCGCGTCGTCGCCTGCATGAGTACCGACTCCACCCCACACCATGATGACTATCGTTCCTGTACCTTGCAGCAGCCGGCAAGAAAGCTAACCCGTGCCGCTGCAGGAGAAAGTACTTTTCATCACTGGAACGACTGCAAATGCAGCAGCAAGCCGCCGAGGATCAAATAAGTGAGCCTTCCTCTGGCTCCTCTTCTCGTGCAGCTTCAACCGCACCGTTTCGACGTCTAGCCCCCAGACGTCGGGCATGCACAACGGGGAGCTCACGACAGGACCACGAGATCTCGCAAGCCGAGGCCGCATTCTTCCTGTCCTTGCCTGATAAAGTGCGGAAGCAGCACTTTTCCCGCGAGGAACAAGTCATCCTTCTCGCCAAGTGCGACCAGGCGTTCCTTCCTTCTGGCCACGATCTAGACACAGACGAAGTTGCCAAACAACGTTTTCACGACTTTCGCTTTGACTTTTCCACCAACAATCTCATCCACACCGCTGAACGTGGAGAACCACAAGGGCGCCGTTTCTCCACATCTACATACAGTCCCAGCCAGCCTTCGTTCGGCTTTCCAACAAGATCAAAGAAAGAGCAAGACACCGAAAGCAGTTTGTTCTTCCTCGATACTATGGATTCACCATCGATCAGAAGAATGCGTCCGTCATCAGGCTTCAGACGAACAATGTCTCTAGGTGGCGCTCCGAGTCGTCATTCAACGTGTTCTGCAGTGACTGGACCGGGTTCTCCGCTCTTCATTTTTCCTACGGAGTATCGGCCTCGACACCAGCGAGCATATTCTTCAGCGATCCCTGGACGACGGTCCTCGTATACACCACCCACACCTACTTTCGACGCCGAAGCTACTCATTATCAAGACCCTGAGACAAGGAGGAAACTACGCGCCTACCTCGCATCGCCGCAAAAGTTCGACGAGGCTATCGAGTTTGGGTTTCCATCTACTGCCGAACAGGAACTCAGCACGCCCCACTACCACTTACCCCCGGTCACAAAGCACTCCCGCAAGTTCAGTCGAGACATGCATACTTTCCTCAGGGACGGCACACTTTCCCTTTTCGAGGACCCGACCAACGAGCATCAAGGCCTCGAATCTGACAGTGAATCCGTGGTCGACCTTGACTCACCACGAACCCCTTCGAGCACGGGCTTATCGTTCCGTTTGCACACTCGCCAGATGTCCTCGATCGACTCCAATGGTCTGCCCACTACACACCCAAGTCCCGGACATTTGAACCGTGAGATGACACTGCGCATGACTCTCACCCGTCCAGACCTTCGAGCAGACGAAGATGTGTTGTACGGCTGGCAAACTCAAACTCATCATCAGCATCTGAAAAACACGGCCACTACAACTGTTCAGGATGACCCACTCGCCCTTGAAGAGCTCGTTCTCACCGACGATCAAACCGGCACAAAAGGACCATTCTACGTTAAGCCGAAGCCAAAAGGCAGCCTAGTCACCCGCCTCTTGAAGCGCGCAAGCCTCAAAGGTAGATCTTACACTACCTAGCCGACAAAAGTCACATTTTCCTTCTAGTTCCTTCGAAGCGCCTCATATCCTATTACCTGACGAAGCGATCATATTTTTGCATCTTAGCGGGGCGTTTTGCTTAAAGCCACTCATGGCTATGTACGATGACGATATGCATAAACGAGACATTTTCATTTTCACGCCGAGCAAGGTTCGTTCTACCTGCTAGGCTTTGTTTTCAGAATCAAATAGACAGTATCCAATGAGAAGCTCTAGTCTCTGAGACGCGGAACTAGATCTGAATTTATTGTCAAACCTTTCCGTCCTTCGACTCAGTGATCTCAGTGGTAGGCGGAAGCTTCAACCACTTGTGTTTTTCCCTGACGTTTAAGGCACATCGACCTTCGTCGATGACATGCCAAAAGATCGACTACCTGGGGTTCCCATGATTGTGGAACGTCGATCTCCCGCCAGAGCCCCAGGCCGTCGCCAAACCTACCTTTACATCGGCTCACCTCCCTACTCACTATGCTTCTTAATAGCTATTGTATTAAGAGCCGGGAACATATACAAAATGTGTAACGCCTAGAGCATTCATTTCGCTTTTAGTATGCGTGACTGAATGCAGACTATTCAAGTTGCCTTCTACCTGCTTCTGCCTCACGAAGCTGGCCCCGGCAGTGACATGCCGTTTCCTGCCCTATTTGGTCAGTGACGTCCAGGGTGTTGCTACTCTAGGCACATGTACTACTGTTTGAATAACGAAGATCTTATCGACCTGACCGGAAGATTCTCTCATCCCAGCTGCGCCACACGACATAGTGCTGTGCAACTGTTATGCTATTCCACGCGCGACAAATAGTGACAACAACCAACCATTCATCCATCCAATCCTCGCACCGGCGGCTTCACACCCATCCTCGAGTCTCGCTGCCGTGGCCAATTTCATCTCCTATCCAACGACACTCCATCCATGCAAATTCAATGATACTACCTACTTATACTGCCAAGATGCAGTGCAACTACTAACCCCCTCAACTCCACCATAGCCGTCGTTCACGCAAGGCGGCTACACTTGCAGCCTTAACCGCTTTGAAACAGTAGTCTACCAAGCGTCGTCTGCGACATTCACCGGTCCTCGCCCTCTCTCGGCATCTCTGGTGTGGAGTCGTGCGATCAGGCTGGAAGTCAAGGCCCGCATTCCCATGTATCATCCGTTCATCACATGACGCGCGGGGGAGAGTCAAGCCGTGTTACGCGGGGCAGGACTGGGATGTTTTGTTTGGGAGCACGGCAAATCATGATGTGCCTGCCGCTTGTGGAGTCGCAAGGCATGATGGAGTGCGAGGTGCCGGGATTGGTAGCGAACGGCAGTGCACTGTCCTGCGAACTATGGTTTCACCAGGGGAACAGAGAAAAATTCTGGTTTTGCGTTCGGTTGCTTTGGGTTCCGGACTTAGTGTGGAGAGGTGTACTGTTATCCATGTCCTATATGAGATTTGAGATATACATATAGTAGGGTCACAATTGTCTACTTGATTTCACTGCTACACATCTGCTGGTTGCGGATGGGGGTTCGAATTTTCGCACTTGCTTCATCGACTTGACATTACTATCAGCCACTTGTTGAGATTTACACATCAGTAACCCATGCAAGTATGAGCGACATGTAGTCGAGGTGAGCATCTGCCTTGCATCGGCTGCAGCTCGTGCATCTTCGCCTATATCGTGTCACCAAGGTAGTCCAGACCGTATGCAAGGCAATGACAATGCAGACCGATAATGAGTCTCATTGTGCATAAGCTATCTGTGTCAGGTTTGCGGTTAGAACCTTGCAGACGTTGCAGCGAGGAATCAGAATGAAAGTGGATGGATGGGTGACTTGCTGGAAACCGATTACCGGGGTCAGAACTGCAGCATATGGCCATACCTTAATGATGGGTTCAGTGCTCGTCTCGAGTCTTTGAGAGAGGTGTTTGAGTTAGCCCCCGTGGGACTGTAAGTAGGAAGTTAATTGTTGAGGGTGTTGTCTCGATGCCAACGTTGTGGTACGACCTGGCTTCACCGCGCTAGTTTGTTTGCAATAGATGAGAGATCTCTGCGGTGTCAGTCAGGGTGCAGTTTCTCAACCATGCTGCATGTAAAGCCTTGGAACTGTCTCGGTGGTTCGCTTCAGTAGCTTCTTTCATTACTCATGGTGCCTTGCTTTGGCAGGCATCTTCATTTATACATGACTTTCTACTTTATGGTCGAGCGTTTACCTTGAGAGGGCAATGTCGTCGATACGCAGGATCATCTTTACTGTTTCCGCCGCCAATTCAATCGCACTTGTGCTGACGAGCAGGGGCTGAAGTACGTTCTCCTCCGCAATATCGTTCTTCACGCCTCCACTCTTGATGCTGATACCGGCGTTCTTCTGGTCTTGTGCGTGCCTATGCCTCAGCTCTGTTACAACCTTGATGCTGTTCAGACCGGCATTCTCGGCCAATGTTGTGGGGATGACCTCCATAGCGTCCGCGAAAGCCTTCCAGCAGATTGCTTCTGTACCGGAGAGCTCACGAGCACGGAGAGAAAGCTGGTGGGCAATCTCGATTTCTGGAGCACCACCACCAGCAAGGAGCGCCTTCTTCTTGACCAGAGAACGGATCGCACAGTGGGCATCGTGGAGCGAACGCTCAGTCTCATCCAGGATGAGCGAGTTGGCTCCACGGCAGACAATGGAAACGGTCGACGCTGCCGACTTGACACCAGAGACCTTGACGTAACGTGCGCCTGATGCCTGTACTTCCTCAACAAGGTCTGCTGAGCCAAGCTTGTCCTCGGTGAACGAGTCGACGTCCGCAATCGGCTTGCAACCAGTGCTCTTGCAGATGAACTCAATCTCGTCACGCTCAATATCCTTGATGACCATGATCTTGAGCTTGGACAAGAAGTGCAAGCTGAGATCGTTTACTGCGTCGCGAAGAATCGACTTTTGAATGAAGAGGACGTTGCACTTCGCCTTCTGAATCTTCTTGACCATGTTGAGCAGGTATGTTCGCTCCTCCTTGAGGATCTTGTCCATCTGCCTGTAGTCGTTGACAACGATCTGGTTCTCCATGTCCGGCTTGGGAGGGCTCAACTGGAACTGAATCAGGCCTATCCGTGCCTTCTCCTTGATTGTGGGTCCTCCGGCGCTCTTCACTACGGGCTGGTTGAGCACTAACCCATCGATCATCTCACTGTCTTCAATAGTACCGCCCTGCTTCTTGATCATCCTGATGTTCTTCAGGTCGACATTGTCTGCAGTCTTGGGGTCGATGACCTTGAGGACCGAGTCGACGGCCATGATTGGCAGCTTAGGCTCCTGTGCAACGATCTTGGACGAAAGCGCAGTGGTGGCGGTCTTGAGCAGAGTCGGCCTGTCGGTCAGGGAGATGGGGATCGACATGTTGGTCAGGATCTGTATCGCCTCGCGTGCTGCGCGCTGGAAGGACTCTGAGATGACGGTAGGGTGGATGCCCTTGGCCAAGAGGCGCTCGGCTGCGCCCAGCAGACTTCCAGCAATAACGATGACTGATGTTGTGCCATCTCCTGCTTCGATATCTTGGGCGTGTGCGAGGTCGACGAGCATCTTTGCGGAGGGGTGGAGAACGCTCATTTGACTGAGCATAGTGGCTCCGTCGTTGGTGATGATAGTTTCGCCCTTGCCGGTTTGGATCTATATCGTGTCAGACTTGCTTCTCTGCCAGACGTGTTGCCTGTTTCGTACCATCTTGTCCATGCCCTTTGGTCCCAGAGACTGTTCCCATGTTAGTATTCAATTGTTCCCCCCGCACTTGGTTGGTGGGACATACAGTTCGGATCGCATCGGCCACAGCTGTACATGTTGGTCAGTATATGTTATCTGCTTGGTATGCCAAAGGGCTCTCGTACCTCGTGCAGCAATGATGTTGGCGCTGCGGACAGCTCTGGGCTTCTCCTTGTCCTGCAGGCTGCGTCAGTCAATGTTTTCAGAGCTCCGGGCCTGGGCTACCTACCTTGAAGGCAGCATTTCCGCTGCCACTGTTTGCTACTTGTGCGGCCATCTTGTGTTGTATGCGGTAAACAAAGACAAAAAGAGGGGTATCGTGGGGTGAAGGCGCGTTGTGCTCCTACCAAAGTTCGAATAATTTCACGCGGAGCGCGCAGCCCGCCGCCAAGCCAAGCTGGCTCCGACCGCCGATTGCCATGCAGCTCGTCACTGATTACAGACACCTCGCCCGCCATCCACAACAACTCAGCCCACAGACTTCTCACCCGTTCTGCGCCCCCTCATCTATACTCGGAGCCACAGAGTCCTTCCCCAGGCCATCTCGCATACCGTCGACGCCACCTCCCTCACCTGAGCCGCCAACATGCCCAGTGCCACGGGCTCGAGCTGGGAGAAGTACCAGAAGAACTTCGCCGACGACGAGGTCGAGGAGAAGAAGATCACACCTCTCACCGATGAGTAGGTCGCCCGGACATGCAGCGTCGGCAGATGGCGGCTAACAGTACGTAGGGACATTCAGGTGCTGAAGACGTATGGCGCCGCACCCTACGGCGCGGAGCTCAGGAAGCTCGAGAAGGAGATCAAGGACAAGCAGCAGACAATAAACGAGAAGATTGGCGTCAAGGTAGCTACGTCTGTCGCACTGTTTCTCTGCCACAACAGCTGACAGTCTCCAGGAATCAGACACGGGACTAGCACCACCACATCTCTGGGACATCGCCGCCGACCGGCAACGGATGCAAGAAGAGCAGCCCCTCCAAGTCGCCCGCTGTACCAAGATAATACAAGATGAGAAAGACTCGGAGAAGAGCAAGTACGTTATCAACGTCAAGCAAATCGCAAAGTTCGTCGTCAACCTCGGAGAGCGCGTGTCGCCTACAGACATCGAGGAGGGCATGCGAGTGGGTGTCGACCGCAACAAGTACCAGATTCTGCTTCCGCTACCGCCCAAGATCGACCCCTCGGTCACAATGATGACGGTCGAAGACAAGCCGGACGTCACGTACGGAGATGTTGGAGGTTGCAAGGAGCAGATTGAGAAGCTACGAGAAGTGGTTGAAATGCCTCTTCTCTCACCAGAACGTTTCGTGAACCTCGGCATCGACCCACCAAAGGGTGCCCTACTCTACGGTCCCCCGGGAACCGGAAAGACGCTCTGCGCGCGAGCTGTCGCCAACCGCACAGACGCCACTTTCATTCGCGTTATCGGTTCGGAGCTGGTTCAGAAGTACGTTGGTGAGGGAGCTCGTATGGTGCGAGAGTTGTTCGAGATGGCGCGGACAAAGAAGGCTTGCATCATCTTTTTCGATGAAATCGATGCCGTTGGTGGTGCACGCTTCGACGACGGCGCAGGAGGCGACAACGAGGTGCAGCGTACCATGTTGGAGCTTATCACACAACTCGACGGTTTCGACGCTCGAGGAAACATCAAGGTCATGTTCGCCACAAACAGACCTTCCACACTCGACCCTGCTCTCATGCGTCCCGGCCGTATCGACCGAAAGATTGAGTTCTCGCTCCCCGACATGGAGGGCCGCGCAAACATTCTCCGCATCCACGCAAAGAGCATGAGCGTCGAGCGCGACATCCGCTGGGAGCTCATCTCACGCCTGTGTCCCAACAGCACAGGTGCCGAGCTGAGGAGTGTAGCCACGGAGGCAGGCATGTTCGCCATTAGAAGCAGGAGAAAGGTCGCCACGGAGAAGGACTTCTTGGCCGCTGTGGACAAGGTGATCAAAGCCAACATGAAGTTCAACAGCACTGCAGTGTACGCTCAGTACAACTAGGCTGGCAACGAACGCGAGTGGACATGACTGCATGGTAGATGGAGAGCCTGGCTCTTGTATGACTAGATATCATGATCGTGCTATGGAATATGGCCATAATGCATACCATTGAATGTACGCCCTTTTCTTGTTGTGATTTCTCGGCCTCTTTCTGGGGCTGTCCTCACATGGCATAGTTTAGTCTATTTGATTCGTGACTAGTAGCAGTTTTACGTGCGTGGAGCGTCTGCGGTTTTCTGGTGGTTTTAGGAGGTATTCAGTCCATAAAAACGAGCTTCTTCGTACATCAACAACATGCAAAGAAGAGTAAGATCCTGATTGTTTCATTTCATTTCATTTTGCATTGTTGTGTTGAAAGGGAAACTTAAAGTACGAAAATTTGATCTCTAACATGCTGCCAATCAACCCATCCAATATACATAGAATACAGGACAAAACAACATTCTCTTTTCCTCTCCTTTCCTTTCCTCTCTCTCACACACACTCTCTCTCATCTCGAAGACGTCTAGTAGGTACGCTTGAACGGCGGTACGGCCTTGCACTCGTTCTCGTCCAATGTCGTACCGACAACCTTCCTGTAGCCGAGCTCAGTCTTGCCGTGCGGCTGCTTCTGCCACGACAGAGTGTGCTTCATCCAGTTCTCGTCGTCGCGCTCGGGGAAGTCCTCGCGGGCGTGCGCTCCTCTTGACTCCTGGCGGTTGGAAGCAGATTCGGCTGTCTGGACGGCACAGGTGAGCAAGTTCCTCAACTCAAGGGTCTCAACGAGATCAGAGTTCCAGATCATGCTGCGATCCTTGATGCCTACATCGGCAAAGGTGGCGTCGACCTCGCGGATCTTCTTGACACCCTCGTCGAGCGACTCCTGGGTACGGAAGACGGCGACATCAGTCTGCATGACCTTCTGCATAGCAAGACGAATCTCGGCGGTCGACTTGGAACCGTCGGCGGTGCGGACCTTGTCGATAACCGAGATGGACTCAGCACCAGCATCGGCTTGGACGGGGTCAGCCTTCTGGCCGGGGCTGAAGTTGTCACGGATGGTGTGGGAAACAGCGCGACCGAAGACGATAAGATCCAGGAGGGAGTTGGCACCAAGACGATTAGCGCCGTGAACAGAGACGGAAGCAGCTTCACCGCAGGCAAACAGACCTGGGACGACCTGGTCGTTGCCCTGGGCATCCTGTGTGATGACCTCACCAGTGTACTTGGTAGGGATACCACCCATGTTGTAGTGGACGGTAGGAAGAACGGGGATGGGCTGTTTGGTAACATCGACACCAGCGAAAATGGCGGCAGTCTCAGAAATACCGGGCAGACGCTCGTGAAGGACCTCAGGGGGCAAGTGGCTGAGCTGGAGGTAGATGTGGTCCTTCTCGGGTCCAACACCACGGCCCTCACGGATCTCAAGAGTCATCGATCGGGAAACAACGTCGCGGGAAGCAAGATCCTTGGCGGTCGGTGCGTAACGCTCCATGAATCGCTCACCCTCGGAGTTGAGCAGGTAACCTCCCTCACCACGGGAACCCTCAGTGATCAAGCAACCAGCACCGTAGATACCAGTAGGGTGGAACTGGACAAACTCAAGATCCTGATTGGGCAGACCAGCACGGGCAACCATGGCCATACCGTCACCGGTACAGGTATGGGCGGATGTGCAGGAGAAGTAAGCACGTCCGTAGCCTCCAGTGGCCAGAACGGTGTTCTTAGCGATGAACCTGTGGATCGTGCCGTCTTCCTGGTTGTAGGCGACAACACCCTTGCAGACGCCGTCTTCCATGATCAGGTCGGTGGCGAAGAACTCGATGAAGTACTTGGTGTTGTGGCGCAGAGACTGTCCGTACAGAGTGTGGAGAAGGGCGTGGCCAGTACGGTCAGCGGCAGCGCAGCATCGGTAGGCCTGTCCACCCTTGCCGTACTTCTGAGACTGACCACCGAAGGCACGCTGGTAGCTAGCAACTGTCAGCAAGCCGTCAACGCAGTCACAAGCGTAGCAACTTACATCTTGCCATCGTCTGTTCGCGAGAAGGGGCAACCGTAGTTCTCAAGCTCAATAACGGACTGGGGCGCTTCTCTTGTCATGTAGTGAATAGCGTCCTGGTCACCAAGCCAATCTGAACCCTTGACGGTGTCGTACATGTGCCATCTCCAGTCGTCCTCGTGCATGCTAGAGACGTTGTCAGCCTTGGTCGTTCTCTGGAATCGGGTTGTCGTTCGGTTCAACGTACTTTCCGAGCGCGGCGTTGATGCCACCCTGGGCGGCTACAGTGTGCGATCGAGTGGGGAAGAGCTTCGAGATACAGGCGGTGTTGAAGCCAGCTTCAGCGAGACCAAAGGCGGCGCGCAGACCGGCTCCTCCAGCACCGACGACAATGGCATCGTACTCGTGGTCGATGACAGGGTACTTGCTGGAGATGAAGCCAGAAGCCTCCTTTGCCCTCAGATGCTCGGTGCCGAAGATGCGGGCGGCGGGTCGCGTCGATGAGAAAGCTCGCGACGGTGTGCGGATGCTCTTCGAGAGCTGTGGCGGTACTGGTTAGCCATTGACACGTGCAAGAAGAGGGCATTGCATCCATGCATCGCCCACAGAGCCATTGAGACGTGCTAGCATTCTTGTCGACATTGTGCCAGAGTGCTGTGGGATGTGGCACACGCCTCGGGGCGGAGGATGCCGGGTACGGGCAAGCTCGTGGGCGATGGGTGGCGCGTGAAGCTGCAGATGGAACTCACCTGGCTGGCGAACTGCGTGCGACGCATCCTGGCGAAGCTCATGATGGCGGTAGCCGTGGAGTGGAGAGCGAAGGTGGTGTAGGAGTCCTTTCGCGGTTGCGATGTTGTAAGTCAATGATGAACCCTGACAAAACAGTTTGGGCGTGCGCTTATTGGTGCGGAAAAGGCCTCGGCTCTTCACGAAAGGGCAGCGGGATCGAGGCGTTTGCTCCGGCTTTTCACGATTTATGTTCGACGTGCCCCCAGATAACTATCTGCTGGAGTGTGGAGATGGTACGTCTCAGCGATGCGTGGCCATTGAGCTTGTTTATATCGAGCGCACATGGTACCCGGATGCGACAGCCTCATAGTCTCCACATATCCTATCGCCACGAAGCCAGTATGAAATCCATCTTCAGACCAGTGACAGCTCCAGTTGTCTAATGATTCTTATGTCTGGCCAGGCGAAGCTACGTTACAAACTTATCCGAGTGTTGACTCATGCTCAGTCTTGGGCGACCGACAGTTTCGCCGCTGGTGGTTTAGATTCTCGCTGGCATCGTCGTCGTCATAGACATCCTCAGTCCATCACATGGGTCCAGCTCGTAAGATTCTGAAGTGCACTCGGTCGCTGCGGAAAACTTTTCCTATTCCGCCACTGTCTAGGCTGTCGCAGAGGCGATGATCAGATGGTCGCCAGTGTTTGAAGTTGTCAACACCGCAGTATGTTCTGTTAGAGTAATGAGGCCACGATTGCTGCTTGCCTAAAGGTTCTGTTGGTTGTATAAGCTCAGCTGAGAACCCTACTTTCGCGATGCACAAAGATGTATCATGTCATCAACTGACTTTGCCTCAGGCGCGTGATTGTGATGAGAATCGTAGCACCCAAACCCAGGTACTGTTTTTGCAAAATTTCTGACAACAGCCTGGTACTCGCCATCATGTTGTCGACCGAGAGCCAACAGTGACTGAAGTATGTGCATACGATTTCACCTCTCGGCGATATAGAGTTTGCTCAACTGGGATAGAGAGATGCCAGTACGTCGCAGAGATATTCTCGTCAATTACTTGGTGGTTAGAGGCAGAAGACATGTTTGAACGGTGAGTAGACGACGAAACGTCAACATGATGAGGGTCACAACATCAAACACACCTTACGTCACATAGGAACCAAGAACAGGGCACAGATATATGAATTGGGGAATCGTTAAATTTTTGGCATCAGACGCTCATGATCGTTGGCATCCATGCATTGTACCCATCCCATTCGCCAAAGAGCCTTTGAAGAAAGAAGACACTTGACCATCGCCAGAACACTTCTAAGCGGAGGTCTGGAGGTCCTTCTTGAGGGTACCCTCGTACTGCCTCTTCTCGGCGGGGGTCTGGTAAGCACCGTGACCGAACTTGGAGGAGGTATCGATCCACTTGAGCTCGACCTTCTCGAGCGCCCTCCTGCTGGTGTGGGTGAACATGGACTTGCGGAGAGTCATGACCCTCTTCTTGACACCAGGGCAGGCACCCTTGATCATGACGAAGTCGTTCTTGACCTCACCGTAACGGACGAAGCCACCCATACTATAACGTGTTAGCTGTGTTTGGTAGAAGCAGCGTGTGGGCAAACTTACGGGGTGATCTGCTTCTTGGAGACATCGAAGTCGGTGGAAGCGTTACCCTCATCGTCACCCTTACCGATACGGTAGATCTTGTGGTTGACGGAGGTACGGTGGTGGTAACCCATCTGACCGGCACGGGCAACAGTCCACTGGACGTGGGCCGGGTGCCAGGCACCGATACAAGCGACCTTGCGGAGACCCTTGTGGGTCTTGCGAGGAAGCTTCTTGGTTCCCCAACGGGCGGTGACACCGTTGTATCCGTGACCCTTGGTGACGGCGATGACATCGATCATCTCGTTGGCCTCGAAGATGGAGGAGATGTCAATTGGCTTCTCGAAGAGACCGTGGCCGTACGAGACCTTGTCGGCGATGGAGCCACCGTTGACCTGGATCTCCATAAGGTGGGCCTTCTTCTGCTTGAGAGGGGTCTTGGAGATCTGGGTGTGGGCGAGGACACGGACGACAGTGCAGTACTTCTTGATGCGCTCGAGCTCGCGGGTGATGGACTGGCCGGAGGACTCGGAGTGCTTCTTGGCGTACTTGGTGAAGGCCTTCTTCTTGCTCTTGTACCAGTTGCGGTAGAAGCGGCGCTTGACCTCGTCGCTCAAGTGCTCAGCCCAAACGGTGGTGAGCGAGCGGAGACCGCGGGGAGTCTCGATGTAACCAACGAGACCGACGGCGATCATCTGCAGAGAATTTGTTAGCCTGGCGCACCCAATTGCTCGGGCTGGGGGCTTCTTACGGGAGGAGTCTCGATGATGGTGACAGCCTCAACGATCTCCTTCTTGTGCAGCTTCGCACCGGGACGGTCCAGATCACGGACGATCGTGGACATACCGGCCTTGTAGCCCATGGCGGCCGTCAGGTGGACGGGCTTCTTGGGGTCATCCTTAGGGAAGCTGAGAGTCGTGGTAAGCGTGCGGTCGGCAAATGTCGTCGCGACGGTGTCGAGCATACCTCTTCACCTTACCCCTGTGACGGGCAGCACGCTTGCGCGGCAAGAAGGCCAGAGACCCGTGGCGGGGGGCTTCGAACTTCCTGTGGGACATGGCGAGTTCGGTGCTGTGGTTAGTATCGAAGTTGTCGAGAAAGAAGTTGGTCGACGGCCGTCAAAATCAGTGTGCGAAGCGAAAACGTCCGTGCCCCAGTAGCGCCTTCCCGCGACTTGGCGGTCAACCGCCCCGCGCATGCTGGACCTTTGATGCTGGCAGCGCCCTCCATAGCCTTTCTCTTGTACCTGCGCTGCTCTGTGTCTCCCTGCATCGCCTCCCGCGCCCGTCGTTCCGCCTCCGACACGCCCCCGAAGACGTCTGCCCATCTGCCCATCTGCCCCCCCTCGCCCGTCGCCCGCCTGCTGCTGCCGCCGTTTTCATCGACCCCAACAAACACCGCTGCTACGACATCACCCACAGTATTACCTGCCCACCCTCGACGTCGGCGGCGCCATCACCACCCCCGCCAACACACCACTCGCCAGTCCCCAGTCCGGCTGTCTATACTGCCTGCACCCTGGATCGTCATCGGTCCTGATCGCTCTCGCCCGAGTCCCACAGCCCTGGTACTGGAAACATGGCAGAAGCCGCAGAGGGCAGTCCCACGACGTGGAAGTTCACACAGTACGTCTTACCCCCAGCTGTGCCGCACTGCAAGCCGCCTTGCAGCGCTCTGCGCCGTCGCATTGCACCCATTGTGCTTCTCACAACGATACTGACTCGGCCAGGTGCTTCGGCGACAAGGGCGATGTTGAAGATATAACAGAAGGTACGTCACCGGCACCCCACCGCCCAGCCCAAGATTGAGCAAGGTACTACCAGACGACAACGGCTGACGCAAAGAAATAGCGGATATCATTTCCACCGTCGAGTTCGACCAGACGGGTAACTACCTGGCGACTGGTGACAAGGGTGGTCGTGTGGTGCTCTTCGAGAGAAATGAAACTGTAAGTAACACCTCGCCTGCGATATCACCTAGTCTCACATCTGACCTCCATCTAGAAAAAGACTTGCGAATACAAGTTCCACACCGAGTTCCAGTCGCACGAGCCCGAGTTTGACTACCTCAAATCGCTCGAAATCGAAGAAAAGATCAACAAGATCAAGTGGTGTCGCCGACAGAATGCGTCGCACTACCTCCTGTCGACAAACGATAAGACAATCAAGCTTTGGAAGGTCTTTGAGAAGTCGCTGAAAGTTGTGGCGGAAAACAACCTGTCACACGAATTGACGCCAGGTGGTGGGGTTGCTGGTGGAGGCGGTCCTGTCAGGAACCCAAACGCACACTTCCGTACCGCCACCGACCTCAAGCTCCCTCGACTCACCCACCACGACACTGTTGTCGCTGCCGTACCACGAAAGACATATGCCAACGCACATGCCTACCACATCAACAGCATATCTGTAAACAGCGACGGAGAGACGTTCATCAGTAGTGATGATCTGCGAATCAACCTCTGGAACCTGAACATCCAGGACCAGAGCTTCAACATTGTCGACATCAAGCCCGCCAACATGGAGGAGCTCACAGAAGTCATAACTGCAGCGGAGTTCCACCCCACAAGCTGCAACTGGTTCATGTACGCCAGCTCCAAGGGCACGATCAAGTTGGCGGACATGCGAGAGAGTGCCCTGTGCGACCAGCACGCAAAACGTAAGTCATTCATGTGGTCCCCAGCAGAAAGTTGTACTCACTGACTCGACCCAGAATTCGAGCAGGAAGAAGATCCGTCCTCCCGCTCTTTCTTCTCCGAGATCATTTCCTCGATATCTGATGTGCGATTCTCACACGACGGTCGCTACATCCTCTCTCGCGACTACCTTACTGTGAAGATCTGGGACGTGAACATGGAGCGGACACCGGTGAAGACGATTCCTATTCACGAGCATCTGCGACCTAGGTTGTGTGACACATACGAGAACGACAGCATCTTTGACAAATTCGAGGTGGTCTTCTCTGGTGACGCCAAGAATGTCATGACGGGAAGCTACAACAACAACTTCATGATCTATCCATCCGACCCGGAGAAGGACACCGAGGTGGTCCTGCAAGCTGACAAGTCGGCTTTCAAGGCCAAGAAGGTCGGCATTCCCACACCCATGAACTCGTCAACAAGCCCAACTGGCAGCGCCAAAAAGGGCGGATCAAGAGCTGGTAGCCCCGCCGCAGGTGCCGGCGGGCAAGGGCAACGAATGAGGAAGGAGACGGATGCGGATCAAATCGACTTCAACAAGAAGATCCTGCACATGAGCTGGCATCCTTTCGAAGACAGCATTGCTATTGCAGCAACCAACAATGTGCGTACATTCTCCAGCTTAGTTTCATCGTTCGCTAATATTTGTGCAGCTCTTCGTCTTCTCGGCGTTGTAAGAGCCTTCATCTCGTGGCGCGGTTGATCCTGCAGGGGCACTTGTTAAACAGAAGCACTCGCTTACCTCTCCCTTGACGATCTATTACAACTCATTTCTTGCCCATCTTTTGCGATGACCAACGCAATGGCGCTCGGACGGTAGAATTGGACCACGCATGACGAATGGGTATGGACCAGCGAATGATTGACGACGTGACACGCATTTCGAAAGGATGGAGACGACTGCATTAGATTGGAACACCACGATAATGACTTACCAGTGGTGAAAGCATAAAACGAATTAAACCCCATGCATCTGTGATACTGGCGTAGTGATGATTTTGCCAAAAGTCGCAGCGCAAACTCGTGCTTTGTGACAAGAGAACCAAGACATAGAAACCTGCATGCAACTTCAACAAACCACTGTCTGTATGATCATCATTGCATATGCTGGCTACGTGATGCCCACGTGCGCAGATCCAGCCCCAGTCAGCCCTACGACAGGGTGCGAACTAGCGTCCGTGAGGCTCAAGTCTAAATCTCCACGTCGACCACTCGTGGACTTCCACCATTTATCACCACTTCTAGTTGTCGTGACGCATTGTTGAAATCGACCTTTTGCCCGACAAAGCCCTCTTGTAAGTACATGGTACGATCGACTAATTGCGTCGCTTTGCCACGTAGTTAGCATACCTTGTTGGTGTTGTATGCAGCCGTAAGATTGAGCAATTGATGCGCAATATAACGACCCATGCTAACACTATCAGTATTGCTGAACGTAATCACGCTTTCCTTTGGCTCGTCCACCGCTCTACGATAACTGCATTGGTTGTTTTATAGAAAAGTTACCTAGTGTCGTCATGGCTGCTCTTGCATCCGTCATCAGCAGCTTCTCGCTCATTTTCGGAGGCTGCTGTGCCAACGTAAGAATTCCCTTCTCAAAGAACAAACCTCAAACTAACAATTTTAGGTCTACTGCCTAGAAGCCATCGTTAAGTAAGATACTTCATAGCAGCACTCGTACTGATCGTACACTAACACAACCCAAGACAAGAGCCTGACAGTGGCTTGTTGATTACCCTTTTCCAGTTTGTCTTCACTTGTCTCTCGACGTTACACTATCAGTTTGACCCCAATGGCCGCTACTATATGCGATCGTCACCGGTGCCATTCCGCAAGTGGTGTATAAGCGCCGCACTATTCTTCACTGTCAATATGATGAACAACTGGGCCTTTGCGTTCAACATATCGGTCCCTGTTCACATCATTCTCAGGAGTTTTGGTAGTGTGACTACGATGGCCGCTGGATACCTTCGCGGAAAGAAATATACACCGCTGCAGATCTTCTCTGTCGCCATTCTGACATTGGGCGTCATGGTATCTGCCTGGGCTGATGCTTCATCCAAGGTAAGGGTTCCACTCACAACCTGTACGTTAAAGCTGACAAGAACAGGGCAAAACCAACACTGCAAACGTCGATCCAACGAAAGCCTCGTTCGAAGCGGGGCTTCTGGTACTCCTTGTCGCCCAATTGCTCTCCGCATACATGGGTGCTTACGTCGAGGACATCTATCGAGACCACGGCAAAGACTGGAAGGCTAACTTGTTCTACTCGCATCTCCTCTCTATTCCAATGTTCGCCGGTTTTGGGCCAGTTCTATCCTCCCAGTTCGCACGCCTCCAGTCTTCACACTCTTTCCAGGTCCCATCCAGCGTTGCCGCTACACTACCGCCAGCATTAAACAAGCTTCTTGCATCGACGTCCCAGCATGTCATTTACCTCACCGCCAATGCAATCACGCAGCTGCTCTGCATCACGGGAGTCAATATCTTGAGCGCCAATACGTCGGCTGTTACTGTCACAATAGTATTGAACATCAGGAAGTTGGTCAGTTTCTTACTGAGCATATGGCTTTTTGGCAACCAGATGAGTGGGCTCATGAAATCCGGCGCTGTGATGGTGTTTGGTGCAGGTGCACTGTACGGATACGAGACGACGTACAGGATCCCACAAAAAAAGAAGTTGGAATCAAAGCAGGAAAAGAAGGGACAGTAAAGTGGAAGACAAGCGCTGCCTGTGAAAAGCGACAGCGCAATTGTAACGAAGAGTAGCATGGCATGAACAGAAGGATAAAGTCTACAAATTCATAGACAAGTCACGAGCACCTCAGCTCTACAATAATGAACGCGCGCGCACCACAATTTTCTATTAGATCTTTTCCATCTCACTCGCCACTTGACATGCTTGGCGCTCAGAAATGAATACCAAAGTCTTGCAACACCACCGTGCTACATAGGTCTCGAACATGGTAATCGAACAATGCAGGGGCGGCAGTCGGTGCATTGTTCCTCAAAGGGATCTCGAGGGGTTGACGACGCGGCCTCCATTTTTAGCCAATAACACGGGAGGTGGAGCTTAGCGCGGATCTCCTTACCTACTGTACACGAAAGCTGGCCTTCCAGGTTTCGATCCTCAGTTCCCGTTTCTTTCTCCAATTCATCTCTCTTTTAGTTTCGTCGCGCGGGGTGAGTCTTCTGCAGCTTCTGCAATGCCACTTGGCGCTCCATACTGACTTGAGTTACCGAAGATTGATACATCATGTCTTCCCCCGCTGGCGTCAGGCAGCGCGCTGCTAAGGACAGCAAGAAGCAGCCTACAACACCAAACCTACCTTCAGCAGAGATTGTGTCTGAGAAGGCAGCCAGCTTTCTCGAAAAGGCCAAGCCGTACAAACCGCGACAGAAGCAGGCAGAATGGGACTACAAGCTTGCGATTACAATCATGACAGCTCTGGCCTTCATCACAAGGTTCTGGGGTATTTCCCACCCTGATCAGGTTGTTTTCGACGAAGTGCACTTTGGAAAGGTACGTCGCTTGGAGAATTGTTCTCCTATCATTCTGGAATAATTGGCACCCGCATCACATCGAACACAAAGCTAACGCGTTGCTCAGTTCGCTTCATACTACCTGCAACGAACCTACTTCTTCGATGTCCACCCTCCTCTCGGAAAGCTTCTTTTCGCCTTCGCTGGCTGGCTCGTCGGTTACAAGGGCGAATTCCTCTTCGAGAACATTGGCGACTCCTACATTTCCAACAACGTTCCTTATGTCGCGTACCGTGCTATGCCTGCCTCGCTCGGCGCGCTCACGGTGCCCATTGTCTTTCTCATCATGTGGGAGTCCGGATACTCTCTGCCTGCCTGCGTCACTGCTGCAGGTCTTATGCTCCTCGATAACGCCCACATCGGCCAGACGCGCCTGATCTTGCTCGATGCGTCGCTCATCTTCTTCATGGCTCTCTCAGTCCTCGCTTACATCCGCTTCTACAAGCTGCGCCACGATCCTTTTGGTCGCAAGTGGTGGAAGTGGCTGCTTCTCACGGGCATCAGTCTGAGCTGTGTCATCTCCATCAAGTACGTTGGTGTCTTCACCTTCTTCTCTATTGGTGTCCCGGTTTTGTTCGATTTGTGGGATCTCATGGACGTCAACCGCCGCCAGGGCGCATTGTCTCTGCCCCAGTTTGGCAAGCACTTTGCTGCTCGCGTGGTGGGTCTTGTCATCGTTCCTTTTTTCCTCTACCTGTTCTGGTTCCAGGTCCACTTCACCATCCTCAGCAGGTCTGGTCCTGGTGACGATTTCATGACCCCGGAGTTCCAGGAGACTCTGAGCGACAACGTGATGACTCTTCAGTCCGTCGGAATCAACTACTACGACTCTATCACTATGCGCCACAAAGAGACCAAAGTCTACCTTCACAGCCACACCGACAGATACCCGTTGCGCTACGATGATGGCCGTGTTTCTTCGCAAGGACAGCAGGTTACAGGATATCCTCACAACGATACCAACAACCACTGGCAAGTGCTCCCCACAAGGGAGCTTGCGAGCGAGACTGGCCAGCGCGTCAAGATTGGCGATGTTGTTCGTCTTCGTCACGTAATCACCGACACCGTCCTTTTGACACACGATGTCGCATCTCCTTACTACCCTACCAACCAAGAGTTCACCACTGTCGCCAAGGATGAGGCGGCAGGTGCGCGCTATAACGACACCCTGTTTGAGATCAAGGTTGAAAAGGGCAAGGGTGACTTCAAGACTATGTCTTCCCACTTCAAGCTTGTCCATGTGCCGACCAAGGTTGCTATGTGGACGCACACCAAGCCCCTGCCTGAATGGGCTTACAAGCAGGCCGAAATCAACGGTAACAAGAATGTTCAGCAGTCTAGTAACGTCTGGTACGTCGATGACATTCCTTCTTTGCCCACCGAGGATGAGCGCAACAAGAAGGAGGTCAAGCAGGTCAAGCACCTCAGCTTCCTCCGCAAGTGGATCGAGCTTCAGCGCGCTATGTTCTACCACAACAACGCCTTGACCAGCTCTCACCCCTACGCTTCTCAGCCCATTTCATGGCCCTTCCTTCTTCGTGGTGTGTCTTTCTGGACGCACAACGACACTCGCGAGCAGATTTACTTCCTTGGTAATCCGGTCGGCTGGTGGCTTGTATCCTCTCTCCTAGCTGTCTTCGCTGGTATCATCGGCGCTGATCAGCTGGCTCTGCGTCGTGGTATGGATGCCCTCGACGACCGGACACGCTCTCGTCTCTACAACTCTACCGGGTTCTTTTTCCTCACCTGGGCCGCCCACTACATTCCTTTCTACATCATGGGTCGCCAACTTTTCTTGCACCACTACCTTCCGGCACATCTCGCTTCTTGTCTGGTCACTGGTGCGCTCGTTGAGTTCATCTTCTGTATCGAGCCCCAGGACCCTCAGACCCCCGGCACACCCGCTGAAAAGGGCCACCGCAGGACCCGCTCTCGCCCTGTTCGTGAACGTGTTGCTACCGCAAGTCAGCTTGGAAGCTGGATCGCCTGTGGCGTTATTTTGGCCGCTACTCTTTGGTGCTTCCTGTTCTTCGCACCGCTCACCTACGGCAAGCCGGGTCTTTCAGTCGATCAGGTCCAGGCGAGGAAGTGGCTCGGATATGACTTGCACTTCGCTAAATAGAAGATGCGTGGTCTCACGTATAACAAAGCACACGTCGATGTTGGTGCTGGCTCGTGGTTGAGCCGTTTCTTGATCGAATCACCTAGGGTAATAACTGCTGCTCAGCGTGGAGTGTCGGTGGCGTGGTTCCGCTTACTCCGCTCATCTCAGAAGAGTCTTTCCTTGTGTCACACTACAGGTCGTCACGGCCTGGGCCATCTACCCATTGTATCAACATACGTGAATGGGTCGACGAGAATGAAAATGTACAATTGAGAATTGACAAAATTTATTCACCGTCGTTTTACTTCTCTCAGACATGTGAACAAGACAGGGATGGGTTTTCCGCGTTTGCTTTACCCTAATCACTATGTCAGATTCCGGTGGACCGCAATTGGATACTAACAATAATGAGCCTAGCTTATGTGTTCGGGAGATGCTCAAATCGAACTACGTATCCTGAAGCCGAGGGCTTTCTCAGTACGTTACAGCGCTGCTGCCGCGGTGGAGTAACCGAGTAAGGCGCGGTGCCACAAACTCCACACACCCTCATATCCGCATATAGTGGCATGCTTCTGTTTCCGTGCCTCCAATTTACGCGCGATTGGCACGTCAAGTACCTGACGTGCCTTCTCTTCCACCAATGACGACCGACACTCCAACGCTCCCCCAGTTGCTCACCCGCGAGAACCGCTCAGCAAGGGCGCCCTTTCGCCAACCACTTCCTATATCATGTGTTTCTTGCTCCTTATAACCCTCTTCGGCCTCGCATAACCAGATGTGTATCTCGACAAGCTCGATACGGCGCTACCTGTCGAGAGAACGATAGGAAAGATGAATGTAGGAATATTATACCATACAGTACGATGCAGGTGTGGTACGATGCGATTGTATCCGAGGACCGCGATGTTGGGAAAGTCGAATGGATCACCATGCTTTTCTATGTAAACCAGGACTTCGTCATGCAAGTACCTTGAACCACGCCCCAGTCTCACGCCTCGTGTCTCACGAACAAGATTTTCGTGTACGTTTCTTATCATTTTGGGATTTTGTTTTTCTTTTCTTTTTGATTTCCTCTCCCCTTTCTCATATAATCATACTTGCTCGAGGCATTCTTGACGTTCGACAAGTACCGGCAAGTAATAGTAATCGATAAATGCGAAGAACCATGGATCCATCGCATATAACCGCTTTCCTGGATCAACCTGCGCTGTTGCCGCCAGAGGGAGTCGTCCCGAATCTGCGCAATCCGGATAATCTGGCGGACCCGGAGTTGGCCGTGTTGCAGCTTGCGGTTGCGACGATGGTGGTGGGGATAAGGGTGTATACTAAGGGGGTTGTGATTGGGAAGATGTTGGCTGAGGATTGTGAGTTTGATGTTCCTTTATCAAATGAGCCGGGAAGGTTTATTTTTGGTGGTTAAGGGACCAGAGTGGTGAGCGGTACCAGGTGGCATGTCAACTGACCATGATGGAACAGATTGGTTGATGATAGCATGGTTTTTCTTCGCCGGATTTCACGTCATAGTCTTCATGTTTGAGAGCCTACCGCTCGGTGTTCATCTCTGGGATATGACTGTTCGAAAAGCGATTGAACACGCACGGGTACGTTCTTCCATCTCATCTCACCTTCCCTCTCCTCGTACCCACTAACCAAACCCGCAGCTCTTCCAAATTGCAATAGCAATCTACTCGCTCACCATCCTCCCGCTAAAAACCTCGCTCATCCTGCAAATCCGCCGCATCTTCCTCCCACACAGCCGCTCGCTCCACTCGCGCCCCTTCCTCCTCTGGACCATCGACTGCTTTCTCGTCCTCAACATTCTCTTCTACATCGCCCTGTTCCTCTTCCAGTTCCTGGCGTGTCGACCGCTAGCGCACGCGTGGGATCCCTTGGTCAAAGGCACGTGTGTGCGGGATAGACTGGTGGTGCATATAGTCAGTGCGAGTATCAATACGGCGAGTGATGTTGTGATTGTGGGATTGCCGCAGCCTGTTATCTGGAGACTGGAGGTAGGAAGGGGAAGAAAATGGGGACTTAGTTGTGTTTTTCTGTTAGGGGGACTGTGAGTTTACTCTTTCCTATCTCTTTCTCGTCTCCCTTTACATGGCCAGTGACTCTGACTATTGCAATCTCCGACTAACGACGTGTTTTCAGTGCCTGCGCTGCCTCCTCAATTCGCCTCTACTACGCCGTCCTCCTCCATTCCTCCCCCGACCAAACCTACCGCGCAGCTCTGATGGGGAAATGGGCCGAGCCGGAATTGACGTTTGGGTTCTTGGCTGCTGCTCTCCCCGTCTTCCCTGCTTTCCTTAAACACCTCGTGCGCACCTCGTGGGGCCTTAGGTTGAGGACTCTGTGGACGCAGAGTCCCATGTCTTCGGTTGGGGGAGCGGGTGTGGGGGAGAGTGGAGGGA
>JAPEUT010000390.1:0-21391 GCA_027946375.1 Neodidymelliopsis sp. IMI 364377
GTGGTGGGGTGTTGCTTGCTATGGTGAGGAGAGCGAGGGAGGGGGCGGATGAAGAAGGTGTGAGAATGGGATGGAGGTTTTAGGTGGGACGATCGGATAAGGAATTAGTTTCTGAATAATTAAGCTGCTCTAATTAAAGCCTACTTGGTATCAAATTGCTTTTACGTTCCATCACTACACCATCTAGTTCTCAAGAACGAACCTGAACCTAGGCTTACCGGCCTCAAAGTCAATGACAGCCTGGTTCGCCTCCTTCATGGGGTAGACCTGTGTCCAGGGCTTGATATCCTTCTCGGCTACCAAGTCCAACATCTCCCTGATCTCCCTCGGCGCACCGATGGCTGAACCAGTGATGTGAATGGCCTTCATGATCAGAGCAAACGCCTGGAATGCCGGCAGTGGGTCCTCGGGCGCACCGACCTGGACAAAGGTACCGCGGAAGGACAAAAGGTTGAGGTAACCGGGCAGGGGCAGCTTGTCGGACGAGACAGTCGAGACGATCAAGTCAAGGGATCCGGCGTTCTCGCCCTGGTCCCAGCCCTCGTCGCCAGTGGCGATGAAGTTGTCGGCACCGAGCTTCTTAGCATCCTCCTCCTTTGCGTGAGAGCGCGAGATGACGGTCACGCTCTTTGCGCCCAGGGCCTTTGCGAAGAGCACACCGAAGTGGCCCAGACCACCTAGACCAATGATACCGACGTTCTTGCCTGTCGCGTTGTAGGTCTTGAGAGGGCTGTACAGAGTGATACCACCGCACATGATGGGGGCAGCGTGCTCGCTGGAGATGGCGTCGGGGATCTTGAAAACAAAGTGGCTCGGTGTGCGGTTGTAGGTTGCGTATCCACCGTACGACTTATCCTTGGAACCAGGGTAGATGGAGCCGTAGGTGTTGGTGGTCTTTGGGCAGTGGTTCTCGAACCCATCCGCGCACATGGCGCAGTCGGGCTTCAGACAAGAAGCTGCCTGAGCACCAACACCGACACGGTCGCCCTGCTTGACGTGCTTGACGTTCTTTCCGACCCTGACGGCCTTACCGATGATCTCGTGGCCGACAACGCAAGGGTAAGGGGTGGGGAACCAGCCGGAGCGGAGAGTGTGGAGGTCAGAACCACAGACACCGCAATGAGAAATCTCAATGTCGACATCGTCCTCGGTCCAGGTCTTGGGTGTGAACTCCTCCCACTTCATCTGGCCTTTGGCAGACTCGGGACCGTGGCCGCACCATCCTTCAAACTTGTAGTCGGTCATTTTGAGTGTGAGGTATGAGATATAGGATATGTGGTATTGAGTGTATTATCGAGGTTGAATCTTCTCAATTGAATGACGCCGAAGCCAGGCGCCGCTCTTCTGTCTTATACCATTTACATAGCTCTTTTCTGACCGTATGGTTCCGTCCGATTCCACCGAAAGCTATCGGACACAGCGGTCGAGGATAGAGACATGACGCGTTAGGGTGTGCGCATTGACGTCAACCATGCTCGTTGTTGAACGCTTCCGAATGATGGCGGTCTGGAATTGGCCAGACTAGTCGACCTACGCCAATCACGGCAAAAAAGTGTAGTCCGGACATAGCCATAGCTCCAGGTCAGCAACATACAGGAGGACAGCAGGAAGCGGGCGAGCTGCAGTCATACTTGTCTTTATATTATTTGCAGCACCATCTAGGTGCTCTACATCTTACTCCTTCGCCGTTCAGGTGCTCCAGTTGCGTGCAGGATCGGTCGCGTCGTCATAGTTCGATCGACAAACCGACAAATGAAAGCGGACACCAATCGTCATTGGGGTTATCTTCCGCACAGGATGAGGCTCAAATGCACCTAGTGGGTGCCTAAACATCGCTGTATTCTGGCAAATGCACAAGTGGACATACCGGACTTAATATCGCAGATGAAAACCTGAGCACAAGGTGGTGTGGCGTGGCCCAAATCTTTGCCCGACCTGCGCTTGCAGTCTGAGCTTTGCGACACTTGTTTGTGGTTCGTCAGATGCAGCTCTTTGGAATGTGAACGCTGCGTGGCTGAGAGGCGGATTTAGGAGATAACTGCGTCACTGTGTCGTATCAAGCTTGTCGGGCACTAATGCACGTTGATGACCCGGCAGATGTGGAGATGGCCGAATATAATCCGGTGCTCTTCCAACTCCTTGGTGGATGGTTTTGCGTAGTTGTAAAGATACTTTGAAAATGGTGTTAGGAGATAGTAGCATGTAGAGAACGTATAAGAACTTACGAGCTTTTCTTGTTGATTCATCAATTCGACAATCCATCAATTCGTCAATCCATCAATTCGTCAATCCATCAATTCGTCAATCCATCAATTCGTCAACCCATCAATTCCTTTCAAGCAAAATGGTCAAGACACTGCAATTCCAGGACCTCACGGTCAACTCTCCAGGCTTTGGTGCCATGGGCCTTAGCTTTGGCTTGGGCAGCGATCTCTCCCTCGAACAAGCTGAGCCTGTCCTGCTTAAAGCTATCGAACTTGGCTGCACATTCTGGGACACCGCAGTCGTGTATCAAGCCGGTGTCAACGAAAAGCTCCTAGGCGACTTCATTCGCAAGCACAACGTCCGCGACAAGGTATTCATCGCTTCGAAATGCGGCATCAAATGCTTGAACGGCGAATCAGGCGTCACCAACTCCGCCAGCCACATCAAGGAATACATCGATGGTACCATTGAGCGTCTCGGCTTCACACCTGACCTCTACTACCTGCACCGTATCGACCCCAACACACCCCTCTCCGAGTCCATCCCAGCTCTTGACGAGGTTCGCAAGGCGGGAAAGACAAAGTATATTGGTCTCTCTGAGTGCTCAGCCGCGACACTGCGCAAAGCAAACTCCGTCGCCAAGATCGACGCCGTGCAAGCCGAATACTCCGCGTTCGAGACCCTCCACGAAACAGATGGCCTCATTGACACGGCCAAAGAGCTCGGCGTAGCATACGTTGCCTACAGCCCGCTTGGTCATGGCTGGCTGGTAGATGACTTCGACTACGCGTCGCCGGATGACTTTGCACCAAACGATTTCCGCCGTACGGTGCCCAAGTTCCAGGGTGAGAATTTCTACAAGAATAAGGCTATTGTGGAAGAGGTCAAGAAGCTGGCCAAGAAGAAGGGCTGCACGACGCCGCAGATTGCGCTTGCGTGGGTTGCGGCGCAGGGCATGATTGCGATTCCAGGAACGACCAAGGCCGGGAGGCTAGAGGAAAATTTCGCAAGCAGGGAGGTGACGTTGAGCGACGATGAGAAGAAAGAGATGAGGCGGATCATTGATGCGGCGAAGCCCCATGGTGACAGGTATGCGCCGGCGCAGCAGGCCATGGTTGGGCATTGAGCGCTAGCTTGGTTTTACTCAGAGAATTGCACTTCCTGTGCATGGAATTTGTCGTCTTATCCTGCGTACTTCAGATGTGATGTTGATATCAGCCGTCCAAACTTAGACCGCCTGATCACTTGCTGAGCTGTCGACCTTCGATCCCCACGCTCCATGCACCATACTAATGCATTCTTCCATACAACCTTCGCGACTGCAGATCCACCAACGCGGCCCTGCGCCGAGATCGTTTGAACAACCCTGTCTTCCACATCTGATCCATTGCTCGCCATTCGACTTTAATCCGTTTCTGAGGTCCGTCTTTGTTCTCTTCTCTCTTCTCTTCAGCATTCTTTCGTTTTCGAGGAAATAGCAGTCGCGACACATTGCTCGTGGTTCGAGTTTGATTCTCGCTTTTCGCGAAGTATAATACTGGCTACCCCTCCAATAGCGTTGAGCGAAATTCGGCTTTAGAGTGACGGGCGCACAGCGGCAATGTTGGTGTTTGAATTTGCTGAAAGTCGAACGAGGTTGAAGAGTGTAGTCGGTGTAGCATGGCTTGCAATACGGACGGCAGCTGTCCTGATGAAAATAGATTGTGGTTTGCGGCACTGACCTGAGGTATGTACAATCCTGTGATAAAGTAAGTGAGCAAAATTTGGTTGATATTCATAGGTGTGTACCTTGCAGACCTGGTTTGCGCACAACCAGCATCTCATCTTTCGGTTGGCACAAGTGTACCGGCTGAGAACCGCCGTACGACGGTCGAAATCGTAGGCTGGCAGAACCGCCTCCCGCACACTTCTCGATGTGCAAGCCAAGTTGACAACATCAACATAGTGCAGCTCTCGTGCCACCAGGATCAGCAGGTCGTAGGTTTGGAGGAAATTCGACAGTGGAACATCTCTGCTCTCACCGCCTCCATACATCCTTCTCGGCCTCACTACCTCCCGACTTGTGCTCCGATAAGCGTCCATTTGTATCTCCGCATTCTGCTCCAAATGCAGACCAGCTTTGATGGTCGAGCGTCTTGCCACCCGGACCTTGGATCTGATCTTGAGCGGAACGCAACAGCGAAAGATGCCCAATGGGACGTAGTATATTGTTGCTTGGATGATCCACAGGATGACCTTTGGCATCAATGCAAGGAATGCGAGCACCCAAGCACTCAGTCCGAAGATTTTGCCCTTCATCGCTATACATTGACGTCGGAAATCGCGAAGTGTGATGCAGAAAGCGAGGAACTCAACCAAAGAGACGAAGGAATATAAGACACTGGGAATGTCAGTCTTCGAAAGATGAGCATTGAAGATACTCACGATATAGAGACGCCATATTGCCATTCTTCTACGAATGTAACGCACATGTCTTCAGGGCTGGTTGCTGTGGCATTGAGCCGTGCGGCAGCCTGAAAGAAGCTTTCTGTTGCATTTGAAGGCCGTTGCCAGCTATGGACATCGCCACAATGAGACTTGTGATGCGGAGTATAGGCGGTTTGCAGATGGGTAGCAATCGCAATATACACCGCAACAACACTGTCCATGACAGCGAATGGAAGATTCAGAGGCGGCCGAAAGTAGAAGCAAGGCAACCAAGCAGCGAAGTTCCAGAAGAAACCAAATCTGCTCCATTTTGCAGCAACTTGTTCTCCCGCGGGGATTGCTGAGCCAAAGGTACCGTTGCGAAGTTCCTCATGATTGAGTATGGCGTTCCAGTGGTTCATAGCAGGACTCCAGTAGAAGGCAAACGGCACGAACAGGGCCAACCTTATGATGCTGACAGGAAGGATGTCAAGGTAGTATGCCACTGTATCGCGGTCAGTTCGTGTCAGCTCAGAGTATTTGTGGCAGTACCATCTTGTCGCTTTCTCGCGCTCTCTGCTGCAGGATCGGGAATCGCTGTCGACGCCACTGAACCCATCACGGCACCTGAAATCGTCGCGAATGAGATAGAGAGCTGTAGAATGGCAATTGTTCGTATCAGGACATCAAATGAAGCTTGTTGAGAATACCACCTGCACAAGGCTGCTGCGCTGCTTTTCATGAGCACAGAGCTGCGCCTCAGGCATCATGAGGCGACGGACTCAGTAAGGCTCAGCAGGCAGCTACACCAAAGAGGTCACCGGAAGACGCTGCATAACTTACAGACGCCTCAGAACCACTCTCGAGGCAGACTGAGCGGAGTTCGAGCTGTATTGTGCTCCAGGCCTCAGGGTTTAGCGAAGCATTAGGTGGTCGATTGGCCGCACGACACGACATAGATTGGACCGCGGCAGAGCATACATGTTGTGAGATCTCGTTTCTTCAGGTGCGCGACTTCAGGATTGTGATTATTGAAGGCAGCTGTATGGAAGATGACGAAGGTAGAAGGGTCTCACGTGAGGCCCAGGCACGCAGGCACGGTCGGCACGGCCACTGTTGCCCTGCGATACAATGATGTCATATTTGGGCTCAGCTGAAAATTCGAAGATTTGAAGAAGCCAGCGAAGCGGTGACAGGCAAGGGAAGGGTGGTCAGAGACGATGAGTTGTCACCGAGTCCAGCCCATGGCCAAGGGCAGAGGTCGCTCCCGCACCCGCGCGGCAAGCCAAGTGGGTCCTTCACCATGGCAACGCAGCTATCAGCGGTTGTTTATCGAGATGCCAGCTGAGCCAGCGCTCTCCCGCACAGCCATTCCTAGACAGGCCCAACGTCCAATTTCAGGTCCACCCAACTCGAAATAATCTCCTTCTCCGCATTTGCCAACCCTTAGCTGCATGCGCCCTCGACTCCCTTGCTGCAACGCGACTCACTCTTCAACCTTATCTCAAACCGACATCCCACCACTGCACCACCCGCCACCACTACCTGCGCTGCCCGTCAGCCGAGCACTCGCTTCCGCTTTGCGACAAAGCAATTGCACGTTTCAAGATGGAGGCGCTGCTCTCCCTGTCCTTTGACAACATTGCGTCAAAGGACACAGCCAAGATCCGCAAAGGCCTGCGCCAGATTGAGGGCATGCTCGCCCATATTTGTCTCGACGGCAGCAAAACACAGCCCACTACACCCGGCCACCGACGAAACCAGTCTGCAGTCAACGTGAGCGAGCAGCAAAAGAGCACACCCAAAAAGCTTGGGGAGCTGTCCGAGGATCCTGCGTTTTTGGAGTTTTTCCGGTTGCAAGATGGATTCGAGTGGAATGGTGAGCATCCTACATGAAGCCGGACGACTGCATCTTGCTAACGTGACGCCAGTGACTACACGCGTAGCAGACTGCCTCGAGCGACTTCTCGGCATGGGCAGCAGTAAGAGTAATATCCTCATCTAGATTCCCAGACATTCCAGCTTACAATCCCCAGACGGCCAGAACGACATGCTTATCCTCGCATCGCTATCGAATCTCCAAGGTCTCCTTCTCCTGCATCCGCCGTCGCGCATCCTCTTTGGTCGCGAAGTCTACATGAACCTTCTACTCGATCTCCTCGACCCATACAACTGCCCTGCGATACAGTCGCAAGCGATCCTCGTCCTCGTCACCGCGCTGCTAGCAACACCTCAGAACACACGCATCTTCGAGCAAATGGACGGCTTGCTCACCGTGACGAGCTTGCAGAGCGACGAAGAGACGACACAGAGCGTCAAGGTCAAGGTTCTGGAGTTCTTGTACTTTTACCTTCTGCCCGAGGCTCCTCCGCCATCCAGGAAGCTCACTAGCGCATTCGAGAGACGAGGGAGCACAGACAGTGGCAAGGGTGCTCCAAGCAAGAACACTCGGTCGCAAGAAGAGAAGCAGCGCATGCTCGGGAAATACATCGCCAACGTCGACTGCTTGTTTGAGGACATGCAAGACCATGATCCCTTTACCAGCGTTGGCCGATGATCGACATCGACACCATTTCATTTGTACATTTATTTGCTTACACTTCTTGTCACTATTTGCCGGCCTAATGCCGCAGTCTCATACTTTATTCGGGTCCAGCAAGCGAGGCGTTGGAGGGGCGTTCAGCAAGATCAGACTGGACGCATCACATCTCCTAGCACGTCAGTGTGCATTGTTTCATTTGGGCGGAAGCGTTTCCATGGCATCAGCATACTCGGTGGGCGCACATTCACGAGTTGAATTTCTTTTGTAATATAACTACTGGGAGCTAGCACTACCCGCTGCATTCTTTGACTGGGATGTCATTGCTCTGTCTGGAGCTCAATATCAAAATCTGTTTACGCAATCTGAATGCACTGGCTGGCCGAGTGACCACACGCGATCTGCAAGGGTCAGCATGCTGTAGTAATACAGCGTCGGAGAAGTCGGCACAGTGATTGGCCGGGTACTCGGGAGTAAGGCTTTGAAAGCGGAATGTGAACTGTAAGTCACCATGACATAGTTGAAGATATTTCATCGTGTGGCTAAATGGATC
Organism: Neodidymelliopsis sp. IMI 364377; assembly: GCA_027946375.1. NCBI lineage: Eukaryota > Fungi > Ascomycota > Dothideomycetes > Pleosporales > Didymellaceae > Neodidymelliopsis > Neodidymelliopsis sp. IMI 364377. Next base: position 7,704 of record JAPEUT010000390.1, read on the forward strand.
TACAAGTCCTTTCAACTCTATTTGTCCGCCTAGCGTGTAAGCAGTTGAATAGATTCAGTCAACGCAGTGCTGACAAGCTGACTTGCAGCGCATATGCTCGTACCATTGCTGTCCGCCAAGGGATGCAGTATCTCACTACGGTAATCTGTCAGACTCGCCGTAATTTGCACAGACTGGCACACGACCTTGTACGACAGCGAGCGACAGCGACAGATCGGCAACAATAGGCTGCGAGGCTGCGACGAAAATGCCACGCCGGATGACCGCCTGCTCAAAACTCCGATCAAAGTGTGGTTCACAAATCAGCAACGGCCACAGCGGTACTAGCGCCGGCAACGTCAGGAAGCTAGGCTTCTCTGGGCCCAGCTGCTGAGCTTGATCGATGTCGCGTGCCCTATCCAGGGTGGAAGAACAACCACCACAATGCAGTGAGACGCAGTCAATGGCCAGCAGACGGTGGCGGCTTGCTCTTGAAACCTGCTGAAATCAACAAAAGCAAGTAACCTGACATAACAATGGTGATGCGAACAGTTTGTACAATCTTTCACCATGCAAGCGGAATGCGCACCAAGTCGTCGCCGGAAAGACATGCACTCTCGCGCCTACCGGATCTCGGCTGGTTCGCGCTCCAGCTACCAAAGTGCATGAATGATGCAGGTTCGTCCGAGCCATTCTGACGACGTGAGCTAGCGCTTGCTTCGTCTGGGTTATGCTACTAAGCTTTTGGTCCGTCAGCGTCCGCTGCAATGCAAGATGCCGTCTAGGTCCTGTTGTTTTCTTATCTTTATGTCGCGCTCCTGATTCTCTTCTATCAACTACGTGTGACTGTCCTACCGTTGTATCTGCCACCCTCCGATCAAACCTCAACTGGACCTATACGTGTAAAAATAGCAAGCTGCTCATTACAAGTCTACACCTAAACCCACCGACGCTTCTCTAAGTTTGTAACAACTTCTCCTACACCTTGCCATGGGCATAGGCGCGGTCGCAGAACCGCTCGTTGTGGTCACACTACTTTTTGGAGGCACTTGGGTGAATCGCAACAAAGAATACAAGCTCTTTGGCCGACGAAGACACAACACAGGCTCTCCCCGTTCAACATCGCCAGACTCGGAATCAGGACGCTCGTCGATATCCTCGAGCGCGTCGCTGCTTGGCGATATTGACGAGGTTCCGAGATGGCGAACACGAGAACTGCAATTCTTTGGTCTCAAAAAGGAAGTTACTTCGCCAAATTCCAGGAGGTTCAAGGATTACTTCCTCAGTCGCCTATTGAGGAAGTTCCCTTTCCTGGTTGAGGCCTGGTATTGGGCTCTCATCTACTGGGTATGCACTGCAACAACATACACACATATCCTACTAACACCCCCAGGTCTACCAACTCGGCCGCGCCTTTAGCGCCGTGACAATGCTCGAAGGCACCGTCAACGTTGCCCGGCGCCACGCCCTCCAAGTAATTCACCTCGAGCAGTCGCTCCACATATTCTGGGAACTCTCAGTCCAACACTGGTTCCTGCAACACCCGCTCCTCCTCCACTGGACCAACCGCATATACTCCTTCATCCACATCCCGGGAACCATCCTCTTCCTCGTCTTCCTCTTCTTCTACACCACAACCTCCAACCGCATCGACCTCCCCACCCACCACTCCAAATCCCCCTCACCCACTCGCGACCCCCACAGCAGCATCTCCGCAGGCCCCAAACTCTACGAAGCCCGCCGCCGCACAATGGCCGTCTGCAACCTCATCGCCTTCATCATCTTCACCCTCTGGCCCTGCATGCCGCCACGCCTCCTCTCGGACCCGGACGTTCCCGGCGCCGTGGGAAGAGAAGCACGCAGCCACGGCTTCATCGACACGGTGCACGGCGCCGAGGGCGAAAGCAGCGTCTGGACCCAAAACAAATTCTGCAACCAGTATGCCGCCATGCCCTCGCTGCACTTTGGATACAGCCTCCTTATCGGCTTGACTATCCTGTCCCTCCCGCTTGCACCGCAACATCAGCGTTCTTCGCTGTTTAGCATCCATACTCCGTTCGCCGGCAAAACAATACGGGTCCGTGTCCCCAGTGCGAGGAGACTGGCGTGTTTGCTCGTCGGAGTCGCGTATCCCGCCATTATCCTCGTCGCGATTGTGGCGACGGCGAATCATTTCGTGCTCGATGCTGTCGCGGGCGCTATGGTGTGTGGGCTGGCGTGGACGGGGAATAGAGTTCTGCTCAATTTGCTGCCGTTGGAGGATTACTTTCTCTGGTGTGTGAGGATTGATAAGCCGGAGCGGAGGGCTGTCATGTGGGAGGATAGTGAGGAGGATGAGAGGGTGTTGAGGAAGGGGGTTGTTGTTCGATAAGTGGGGATGTGAATGTGAACGTGAGGAAGCGTGGGTACAGTAATGATTAATTGGGTGGTTGAGTTGATGTGCAAGATACCCTATAGGTTTTGTGTATTTCTAGCACGTTCGATGAGCTCTGGATCAACGACATATAGTAAAGTGTTACCTCTACTACCTTTCAACCCGTCAATCCCTCGCTCGTCGTGAAACCGAGGTTCCTTGTCTACAGCCCTACACGAGCCCGACAATCCACCTCATTTCTCCTTCGCCCCCAACAACACGGAACAATCCATATCCTTAATCCGCACAACCCTCGGATTCTTACAGTCCAAGGGTCCCACGTTCCATAATCCCGCTCTACACTCACCACAGCTCTTCCACGTCTCATCGTCTCCCCACTCACACCCCTGGTAGCGAAAGACGACCCTCGAACGCGTATAGTCATACGGCATGACCTCTAGATTCGGATATCCAGGGACCCGGTGGTTGATGCTGGTGATAAGGCCGGCAGAGAGCGAGACTTCCTGCTTCATGTTGCCGTTGGTGTACATGCCATGTGCAAGACGACGGTCATCGATGCAGTATTCCCAGATCTGTAGGTGGAAGGGGAGGATGGTGGAGGTGAGAGTGTGGTCTGGGGAGATGGGGACAGCGGTTTGGATGATGGCGGGCTGGAGGATGACGGTTGAGGCTTGGGCAACGGCTTCATCTTCGTCAATGGGGATAGGTGTGGCAGTGATGGTGGTCGGAGCGGCAAGGGTGGGTGTAAAGAGTTGGAAGTCTGTATCTGGATCTTGGGGGTGGGCGCCGCGAACGGTGAGACCAGCGTTGGCGCTGCTGTCTGTGAAGGAACACGTCGTGAATGTCAACTAGCACTTGTTGGTAAGTTATTCGCAATTCAGAAGATTAGTACTCACTCGCTGCGATCCAGGCGCACCAGTAACGCAATTCAGCGGTCCCAGACTCCACGGCTGAGGCGTACAAAATCCGCACCGAGGACCGTTACTAGACGTCCACTTACAGCCGCCAGACTGGAAACTGAAGGTATGAGAATCAAAGTTGAATGGGCCGGCGACAAGCTCGTAGACCTTGTTGTCGGTAGTCAGAAGGTGCATGCGAGTCTGGTCGTGGTTGTTCACAGGAAGCTCGTACTTGTCGCGGCCGTTGCTCCACCAGCTACGAGCTTTCAGAGCACCGTTCTCGCAGAACTCGGAGTAACTCATAGTGAAGTGGAGGTAGTCGGCCCATCCGCTTCCATCAGGGACCATGGCTTCGACTGGGGCGTCTATGGAGACGACAAGGGTGTCGCTGGACTCGGCGATGGGCAGAGGAGATTCATCGCGAGTAGCGATTGCCTTCCAATCCTCCCCAGGAGGCAACGTGACAGCCTTGTAGGACTGACCTGCGTGAGGTGAGATGGTATCGGAGACGACTGCTGGAGCAGCGAGACCGATCCCTGCCAGCGCCAATATGACAAAGGCGGAGGCCTTCATGATGACGGCCGATGGTGTTCAGTGAGTTGATAGTGTTCGAGTTGAAGTCGAGAGTTTCCGGGGTGGTGAGGAAAGGTGCGATTGACGTTACTTTTATATGGTGTGTGCGTGCTCGAACGAGGTGAATGTGAAAGTGATTAATGGCTCAAAGCGGCAACAAACAAACGGTCACCATCACCATCTCCACGCCATGTCCGCACCGATTGTTTGTGCTTGCTTTGTCGAGATGACGGAAGAATAGTATTAATAATGGAGTGATATTACAATGACTATGGGACAGGAATCTTGATGGGTATCTGTGGAGCTCGTTGGCCGACAACTGCTCAAACTCATGACTTGACAACAAAGAAACGACATGTACAATCTGAAAATGAAAACAAAGGAAAGGCTCAATGCCGCCTGCTGTTCTTGGTGTTGTTGCGGCTGGGTCTGTCGTCCCTGGCGTGACCCATCTCTTCGTCAGGGATTCTATCCCGTCGTCCAGAGTAGGCACGCTGAGGCTGGCGGACGTTGTCGTGACGGTCGTCAAAGGTGTCGCGGCGGTCCTCGTCCGAGTCGGAGACATCGATGTAGACAGAGGCAGGACGTGGTCGGCTCTCCCTGGGCAGCTTCGATTGCTTAATCTTGAGCTCCTCGGGCATGTAGACCTTGTCCAGGTGCTGTTCTAGTAGACGCACGTTCTTGCCGTTGCACTTGATTGCAGCGTCTGCCAGGTCGCCAATGAAGGGAACGAGACCGACGACAAAGTCCAGAGCGAGGTTGAACATCATCATAAGCAAAACGCTTTGAGGCAGACCGCACTGGACCTTGCGCATCCTCAAGATGAGGTTGAGGGCAAGGAGTGCGTCGGCAGCGTCACCAATGGCAGGCACAAGACCAATGACGGAAGACCAGCCGAAGCGCATGCCCATGAAGCTGAACAGGGCGAAATCGAGGCGGTAGGCCGTCTTGCGGGCTTTGGCGAGGACATTGGCCTCCTGCTCGGGGATGTAGGCAGGGATCTGCTTCTTGACCTTCTTCGTCTTGCCGGGCTTCCTAGGGTGGGGAATCTCCTCATAGTAGGGGTCCTGGCTTGCGGTTAGTTGCAACACTAGTAATCATTGATGATTTTGGCTTACGTATGGACCTGCAGCGTCCTTTTTCGCGTACTTGCTCATCTCGCCAGCGAGCATCTTCTTTGCGGCATACTTTGCGACGAGCTGGGCCATGGTTGCGGTGTTGTTGGTGTGTTTGTGAGGAATGTGGTAGAAAAGGGGTTGCTGGCTGTGGATGCAGTCGTTGAGTCGAGCTGCAGAAGAAGCTTATATGTGGAGGGCTCCTTTGACGTGGGTTGACAATGCGCTGTACGGCGGTTGTCTCACAAAGAGCGCGCGAGGCGTGGTTGGCTGGCGGCTGTCCTCGCAGGAATTCTGAAACGGGCGCGTCGCTGCCTATGAATAGCGGGCGAGTGCGACTACGACTGCAAGTAAACGGAGGAAGGTGAGTTGGCAAACAACAGGGAAGAAGTGACAGGAATGGGAGGGAAGGCGCCGTCTGCTCTTATGGCGTGGAGCTGCTGGCGGTGTGATGCTGGCTCGACTGCCCTGCTTGCCCTCCAACGCGACAGTGTGTGACGTGATGGTGTTTCTAGCCCCGTCTTTGCCCATCTCAGGCGCGATCTACGTCGCTGTGGCGGCGGTGGTTGTGGCTGTGCGCGCCAACTCCAGCTCCATGGCAGAGCTCGGTGGTGGTGGTTGAACAAACACATGTGCGTCTAGAACCCCACGCACGTGTCTTGCCATATTCCTCGACATTCTTTGCGCGCGGCGGTGCATAGAGATTAGCACAGTTAGCACGATTAGCACAATCAACACGGTCAACACCACCAGCACCACCAGCACCACCGCCACATTCTCGCACGACAGCTGCCCGACGACATCCCCGCCTCGCTCTCCCCGCGCCCAGAGCATGCTGCGCGACACCGGCCAACATGACTACCGCAAATACCAAAATGACGCTCGTTGACTGGCTCGACGACCTGTGCGTTCGCTTCATCGTCAACCTGCCCCAGGAAGAGCTGCTCTCGGTCGAGCGCATATGCTTCCAGATCGAGGAGGCGCAATGGTTCTACGAAGACTTCATCCGGCCCCTCGACCCCCACGGCCTGCCCTCGATGCACCTGCGCAAGTTCTCCCAGCTCATGTTCCAGCACTGCCCGCTCTTCTCCGCCTACTCGGCCGAGCTGCACCAGCAGGCCTACGACCAGTTCCTCGCCTACAAGACCAGAGTCCCCGTCCGCGGCGCCATCATGCTGAACCAGGACATGACCCACGCTGTGCTCGTCAAGGGCTGGAAGAAGGGCGCCAAGTGGAGTTTCCCACGCGGCAAGATCAACAAGGAAGAGAACGACCTGGACTGCGCCGTGAGAGAGGTCTGGGAGGAGACGGGCTACGATCTGAAGGAAGCCAACTTGGTGCTGCCCGAGGACCAGATGAAGAGCATCACCGTCACCATGCGCGAGCAGAGCATGATGCTCTACGTCTTCCGCGGCGTCCCCACCGACACGTACTTTGAGCCCCGCACACGCAAGGAGATCTCCAAGATCGACTGGTACAAGCTGACGGACCTGCCCACGGTGCGCCGGAAGAACCAGGTGCAGCAGCAGGGCACCGGACAGGACCTCATCAAGGAGAGCAGCTTCTACATGGTGGCGCCCTTCCTTGGGCCGTTGAGAGCGTGGATTAAGCTGCAGCACAAGCTCGACAAGCAGCGAGCTCGAGTCGGACAACACGTGGCACCCCCGCCCGCCATAACAGACGACGAAGACCTCCACGCTGACTTCTACGACGCTACAGCCGATCCAGGCAACACACTCCCTGCTACACAGCAACTCGACAACAACTTTGCCAACCTCGTTGCTCGGTTAGGCCAGAGTCAGCCCCCAAGCGGAGCTATATCCGAGCTAGCAGGACAGCCACAGTCGTCCGTGGATCCAGCGGCAGAGCTCAAGAAGCTCCTGAGCGTGGGGAGGGGACAATCAGCGCCCACGCCTCCTGTAGAAGCGCCAGGCATCCAACCTCCGGCCAATCCTCTCTTGGCCTTGCTACAGGGGAGTGGTGGACCAAGCTCTCTACCGCAGACTCCATTCGAGCAGATCATGCACACGCCTATGCAACCACCCCAAAGTCCACATGGCCAGCATCACCCTTTGCCGCCGCAGATGGGCCCTCCACCTCCCTTCTTCCCACCGCACCAGAACTTGCACTTCCAAGCGTCACCACAGCACCCCCAAGACATGCCCTTGCACCTTCCACGCCACTTCATGCCACCGCCACCAAACCAAGGCTTCCATCAGCAAGGCTTTGGCCCGCAAGCGCCTTCACAGGCTCAGTTTACAGGTGCGCATGGAAGGCCAGAGGTCCCACCAGCGTCTGGGTTGCCAACGCCAAAGCTCACTGCGCATGCTCTGGGGTTGCTGAACTCTTTCAAGATCAGTGACCAGAAGCCCACCCCGCCGCAAGCTCATGCTTCACTGCAGCCGCAGTACAACTCGCCAAAACTACAACAGCCGCACCCACAACACCCCCCTCACGAGCTGGTGTCTCCTCCACACATGATGAGCCCGCCTACGTTCCAGTCGCCTCCACTCAGCCAGCCACAGCCAAAGCCAAGAACGGTCCACCAGGACTCGCTGCTTACTTTGTTCAGCGCGACTCCACCGGCAAAGTCCCCTGCCCCTGCAGAACCGGCTGAGCTCTCTGCGCATCCATTGACCCCAGGCTTCATACAAGCGCAACCAGCAAACCAGTCAAAGCCTCCAAACCAAAGTCTGCTCGACCTATTCGGTGCTCCTCCGAAATCCGGCCTTACCTCAGCTACTGTCAGTGGACCTGTGAACGCCCCAGACTTCGATACAGTCAAGAGACACAAACCCCAACACTCTATGAATGGCAGCTCTCGAGGGCCGTCGCCAGCAACTCAAGTCCCAGCAACACGTCACGGCTCCGACGTCACCATCATCGCTTCAAAGTCGGCCCAGCAGAACCATGGCGATGTGCGTTCAGCACCCGTCCCCTCATTCCAGCCGCAAATCTTCAAGCGACCCCAGCAGGCTGCTGCACCAACCTCTGGCCCTTCTACACAATCGCAGGGCTTGTTGGACATGTTCAAGGGCCCATCTCCCCAGCCTGCCGCCGTCCCTGCTCCCACAGCACACAATCAGGGCTTGCTGAATATGTTTAAGCAACCTTCTCCCCAACCAGCAGCTGCCCGACCAGCACAAGCCCAGAACCTACTCGACATGTTCAAGGGTGCCTCTCCCCAGGTGGCCCCTGCGCAACTGGCTCCGACAGCGCCATCTGCCTCTGGTCCACCACCCACGGCCCAAGCACAAGGCCTGCTCAATCTATTCAACCAACCATCCCCACAGCCTGCACCCGCTCAGCCAGACAGACGCGAGTCGCTCCTCGGCCTCTTCAACAAGCCCTCGCCTCAGCCCGCAACCCGTATCCCAAGCCAACAATCCCACAGTCCGCTCCCCTTCACCCGGACCCCGAACCCACCCACGCCCAAGACACAAATGTCAGGCCTGGTTAGTCCCGTCAGCCCACTACAGCAGGGCAGTCGCACAGGCACGCCCGCGGATCTGGCGAGCAGGAGCCGCATCTCGAGTATTGGCGAGCCTGCTGCTGGTAATGGCTCTTCTAATGCGGCGGCGTCGCAGGAGTCACAAGGCCAGATTGGCGGCGTGGGGGGTGTGGCGTTGGGCGCTGTGAGGAGTAGGGAGAGTGAGGCGAAGAGTCCGGTGGATAAAACTTTCCTGCTTGGGTTTTTGGAGGATGTTGCGAGACGGGGGAGGTGAGGATGTGGTGTTTTTCGCAGGGTGTTTTGAGGTGTTTCTTTCTCGGGATGAGCATTTGTGTATTTGCATCAGTTGACGATTAGCTAGCTAGCTAGCTACTTGCGGATTGTAAAGTAGTTTGCGGCTAAATGATGTATTCCCCACTCTGCAATCGACATGATTGAAAGTTTCGCTACTCTACTTTCCTATACACCCACGCAGAAATCCTCACGACTACACCCCCTTCAACCTCGACTTCCACCTCCCCAAACCCCCTCACGTACCCTCCTCTCCTCTCAAATACCCCATCGAGCCTCCCCTGCACCTCTTTCCTCAACACCCCAACCAGTACTCCCTCCATCTTCTCTCCTTCACCTTTCCTCTCCTTCGCCGCACGTGCACGCGGTCGCAAAACCCCCCGCGTCATGTTCTCCGCTACATACTGCACCATGCTGTCTTCGGTCGTGTGTGCCAGCGTCATGGCGAGGTGGATTGGGTTGGTGAGGTTGCAGCTTAAAAAGACGGGTGGTGTGGGGTAGTGGAGTTGCGAGGTGAGGTGGTGATATGTCCAGTTGTGGATTGGGGGTGGGGTGCTTGGGGAAGGGTTGGGGTAGTGGTCTAGGACGCGACGGTGGAGGTGTAGGTTGTAGCTGCGTGGGGAGAGGGGAGGGGGGTTGATGGATATAGTGGTGGTTGTGATGGTTGCGGGTTGGAGAGGGGTTTGGGTGGATGTGCTGGACATTTTGGAGGTTTGATGTAGATGGTGTACAGAGACATTGCCTGCAGAGCGTTACAGACAGTTGAAAAAAACATGGTTAATTCGAGGTTTGGTTCTCTTGACTTGTAACCATAGTTCGAGTAGATGAGAGTATACTTGATACCCAAGGTTGATGGTGAGGTCCACCAATGCTAATTTCTCACTTCGACCATGGACGTTCTCGTTAAGACCGTATACATGAATCTACAGCAAAACAAATCATACCTTACCGTTGCTTATGAAGACGCCGATAGTCGTTTCAGGGTATTGTGTCGCGATGTTCGGTAGCCCTCATCTCTTACCACGGGTCAAGGCAATTTCACTCTCCCGATACATCGCGCAGTGCATGGACGCGTAGAGCCGCAACCGATGGTGAATGCTGACACTAGGCTGCTCTGAGCGAGGGTGGCGTTGTGAGGCGAGCGCCAGGCACCAGGCAAACGCGTAGGAACGCCGGTTTCACCCCAGGAGCTTCAAAACGTGATACAAACAAGCAGAAGTCGATGAGTTGCTTTGTCTCCAAGCTGGGATACTGCGCGCAGGGGTGAAGGGGACAGATATTGGGTTTGGCAACTGCTCGGCTGGCTTTCCACGATGCAGTGTGTGGATTAGTGAAGCTTGTCTGTAGGTTTCCAAACCCTTCGATCTGGTGTTGGCGGGAAGGCGCGCTAATAGTGCTTGGCAGTGGCCCACGCCAACCTGGAGCTTCACCGTCATCTAAGACCGGAGCTTCTACTTAAACTACCACGCCCGCCTGCACTCCACTCCACTCCATCTCCCCCATCACCCGCCACACGTCTACCCCTAACCCTCCCACGCCGCAGCTCTTGGTAGCATTTTCTCAGCAGAACCACCACTTTCGCTGCACATAATCAGATAGATCGCCATAATGTCGGCTGAACCAGGCCACGCAAAGCCGGATCTGTCCAAGTGAGTTTGCTCGCCACCAACGTCCTGCGAGTGAGATGCAGCTGCTAACGAGATCACAGGGACCCTTCTGGCGCTGAGCCGAAGAACGTAAGAACAGCACAGCACGATGCTGAGGGTCACCCATACTAACCCGCCACAGGACGATGAGATCGCAACAGCTATCCTCAAGAAGAAGAAGAAGCCCAACTCCCTCATGTAAGCAGCTCCTGGATGCGAGAGGCAGAACTATACTAACAGTCATAGCGTCACTGATGCTGTCAACGATGACAACTCCATTATCGCCCTTTCAAACAACACCATGGAGACGCTCCAGCTCTTCCGTGGTGACACCGTTCTTGTCAAGGGCAAGAAGCGCAAGGACACAGTCCTGATCGTTCTCGCAGACGACGACCTCGACGATGGCTCAGCACGGATAAACCGAGTTGTTCGCCACAACCTACGAGTCAAGCACGGTGATGTTATCACCATCCACCCGTGCCCTGACATCAAATATGTAAGTGTCATTATCCGCATCGCGCCAATTTCACACTAACAACTTCACAGGCCAAGCGTATCGCAGTCCTTCCCATCGCAGACACAGTTGAGGGCATCACCGGCTCGTTATTCGATGTTTTCCTTGCACCATACTTCCGCGAAGCCTACCGACCTGTACGGCAGGGCGACACATTCACCGCGCGCGGTGGCATGCGACAAGTCGAGTTCAAGGTCGTCGAGGTTGACCCGCCAGAGTTCGGTATCGTCGCACAAGATACCGTCATCCACTGCGAGGGTGAGCCAATTCAGCGCGAGGACGAGGAGGGCAACCTCAACGAGGTCGGCTATGACGACATCGGTGGATGCCGCAAGCAGATGGCACAGATCCGAGAGCTCGTTGAGCTGCCACTGAGGCATCCCCAGCTCTTCAAGTCCATCGGTATCAAGCCGCCGCGTGGTATTCTCATGTACGGCCCGCCCGGTACCGGTAAGACGCTGATGGCTCGTGCTGTCGCCAACGAGACTGGTGCGTTCTTCTTCCTGATCAACGGTCCCGAGATCATGTCCAAGATGGCCGGAGAGTCGGAATCGAACCTGCGCAAGGCCTTTGAAGAGGCCGAGAAGAACTCGCCCGCGATCATCTTCATCGACGAGATCGACTCCATCGCCCCCAAGCGTGACAAGACCAACGGTGAGGTCGAGCGCCGTGTCGTTTCCCAGCTGCTCACCCTCATGGACGGCATGAAGGCACGTTCCAACGTTGTCGTCATGGCTGCCACCAACCGACCCAACTCGATCGACCCCGCTCTTCGTCGTTTCGGCCGTTTCGATCGTGAGGTCGACATTGGTATCCCCGACCCTACCGGTCGTCTCGAGATCATGCAGATCCACACGAAGAACATGAAGCTCGGCGACGACGTCGACCTCCAGGTCATTGCTGCCGAGACTCACGGTTACGTTGGTTCTGATTTGGCTTCTCTCTGCTCCGAGGCTGCTATGCAGCAGATTCGCGAGAAGATGGATTTGATTGATCTGGACGAGGACACAATCGACGCCGAGGTGCTCGACTCGCTCGGTGTCACAATGGAGAACTTCCGCTTCGCCCTTGGTATCTCCAACCCCTCGGCTCTCCGTGAGGTCGCCGTTGTCGAGGTGCCCAACGTCCGATGGGAGGACATTGGTGGTCTCGAGGAGGTCAAGCGCGAGCTCATCGAGTCCGTCCAGTACCCCGTCGATCACCCCGAGAAGTTCCTTAAGTTCGGCATGTCGCCCTCGCGTGGTGTGCTGTTCTACGGTCCTCCCGGTACCGGTAAGACGCTGCTCGCCAAGGCTGTTGCCAACGAGTGCGCTGCCAACTTCATCTCCGTCAAGGGTCCCGAGCTGCTCTCCATGTGGTTCGGTGAGTCTGAGAGCAACATCCGAGACATCTTCGACAAGGCCCGCGCCGCTGCGCCTTGCGTTGTCTTCCTCGACGAGCTTGACTCGATTGCCAAGTCTCGTGGTGGATCTCAGGGCGATGCTGGTGGTGCTTCCGACCGTGTTGTCAACCAGCTTCTGACTGAGATGGACGGTATGACATCGAAGAAGAACGTCTTCGTCATCGGTGCCACCAACCGACCGGAGCAGCTCGACAACGCGTTGTGCCGTCCTGGACGTCTCGACACTCTCGTCTACGTTCCTCTGCCCGACCAGGCCTCGCGTGTCAGCATTCTCAAGGCCCAGCTGCGCAAGACCCCTGTCGCGTCTGACATCGACATTGACTTCATCGCTTCCAACACACACGGCTTCTCCGGTGCCGATCTTGGGTTCGTTACCCAGCGTGCGGTCAAGCTTGCCATCAAGCAGTCGATTGCCCTCGACATTGAGCGCCGTAAGGGACTCGCTGAGCGTGGTGAGGATGTCGACATGGAGGACGAGGGCGAGGACGCGGTTCCCGAGCTCACCAAGGCCCACTTTGAGGAGGCGATGCGCTCTGCCCGTCGCTCTGTGACTGATGTTGAGATCCGCCGCTACGAGGCGTTTGCACAGTCGATGAAGAACTCTGGCGGCTCGAGCTTCTTCCGCTTCCCGGACGCGGAGCAGGCGTCGAATGAGCAGAACACGTTTGGCAATGCTGGCGAGGACGAGGATCTGTACAACTAGGGGGATGAAGGTGGATATGAAGGTGGGATGTGAAGGTGGGATGTGAAGTTTATAGGGATGGATGAGTGGGATGATGATTAGTGATTGGGCTTTCATCTCTGACATATTCACGAGGAATAGATAGAGCAGGGTGAAGTAGGCTTTGCAAGTCTTTACGAGGGTAGTGTGCTAGGCGCACTTATGAATTGACGTTTAATATTGACAAGTAATGAGCTTTGTAGTGATGTGGTGTTGTTTTCTCTGTTTATCATGCCGTCAATCGCTCGTGTTGTCAGGATTGTGATGGACACGGTGTCGGTTGGAGTGTAGCTGGTATGCATGGACTTGAAGTCGCATGCTTCCTCCATGCTGGGTAGTGTTTGTGCATGTGAATGCGATTCTTTCTTTCTTTCTCACTCAATCAGTGGAGCCACGTCACGAATCCAGATCAACAACGACAACCTTTTCCAACTCCCTCTTGACAACTTTACTCCCCTCCCTCACGACCTCACTCGGCAACCTCAACTCGCCCTCTCCCTCCTCCCCCTCGTCCATACACTCTCTAATCCTGGCCATGGCAATGCGATAGGCGTCTGGCGCACTAGTAGCCTGACCTGTGCGAAACAGCTCGGTAATGTAGGCGCGCAGGCTGGCTTGGAAACCGGTGGTTTGCAGGAGTTGGGTCAGGGTGGCTTCAATGTTTCTGATTCCGCCGCTAGACAGGAGGGAGGCGTAGATGCTGTTGCGGAGGGGGGAGGGGAG
>JAPEUT010000391.1:0-21102 GCA_027946375.1 Neodidymelliopsis sp. IMI 364377
GGAATGGCGAGGGGGAGTACGGGAGAGGATTTGTTGAGGGTGTTGAGGTTGGGGGTTGCGAGGGAGGTGGCAAGATGCTTTGCTGAGGGAGAGGTGGTGTAGGTAGTATCAGCAGTGGGTGTTGGATTGCGAATCAGGGGTTGAGATGGAGAAGTTAAAACGGATTTACTGGTGAGGTGAAGATGTGTTCGCTTGTGTGGAGGCTCATGGGCGCTCTGCATGAAGTAAAATAAATGCAGCAGTTGCTAAGATGTAAAGATGATCCCCGACATTGACGAAATCTTTTTGTTTGCGCTTCTCAAACATGGACCTTCCCACATAACTGACACAGCACCTACATCGAACAGATCGAACCACACCCCACATCACACCTTCTCGGGATCATTGATGCCGCCATTAGTGATGATATACGTTGCTTCTTTCTCCGGCATATCTGAGCAACACCGTCAGCCAGGACATAATCTTAACTAAGACAAAGGAGAAGTAGACGACTGACCAGGCGAATCCTGAATCTTGGCCACTCGCTCGTCGCCTCGGCCCTTGCGGAGCAGAATACGGGTAGCTGAAGCGTGCGCGAGGATGTGGCCACCAACAGGTTTGCGGCCGTCTGCTCCGCTGAAGAGAGCGTTGGCTCCGGGGTCACTCTGCACTTGGTTGGTCATGAGGACTGCGACGTTGAATTCTGGGGTGGAGTAAGTAATTGTTACGAAGGGGTGTCATTAGAGGTAAAACCTTCAGCGACGTGAGTTAGCTTAGAAAGGAATTGGTTGAGCTTCTGCTGGCGCTCATTCAATTCGCCTCGGCCTGTGTAGTCGACTCGGAAGAGGGCCATGATGCTGTCGATGATGAGGAGACGGTACTCGTTGCTGACAAAGAATTCGGCAATCTTGTTCAGCAATTCCATCTGGTGCTCAGAATTGACGGCGCGGGCGTACGTGATATTGTCCTGGGCTGCTCCTGGTCAGTGAGGTCTACAGCAGCGATGCGCAACTCACCAGTCTCTGGATCGACACCAAAGCGCTCCGCTATCTGCGCAATTCTCTCGGGTCTGAAAGTGCCTTCTGTGTCTGAGAATACAACTTATCAGTGACCATGTATGGTATCGGCTGCTTAACGTCCACTACATACCAATGTAGGCCACCTTGCCCTCAGCACCACCCATGTCTTTCGGAAGCTGTGCAATGACCGACATCGTGTGAGATAGCTGAGTTTTGCCGCACCTGAACTCGCCGAAGACTTCACTGATACTCATCGTCTGGAAGCCACTGCACAACGTTAGTGGCATGACATAGAACTACGAATACTCGACTCGCCCGCCAAGTGCAGTGTCGAGCTGCTTGCTGCCTGTCGATATTTTGAGAACACGCTTTCGTTGATGGCCCAGATCATGTGCAGTCTGAAAACCACCTCCTGAAGGCTGTAGTGGGGGTGAGTGATACCGACATATAGGTTGGACTATAAAGCAAAATACCTGACACTTTGCGATTGCATCCTTGATCTTCTCGACTTTGATCTCGCTAAAGCCCTTGATCTTGAGAAGGCTGCGGCGAGTGGCTGTATGCACAGAGGTGATGGTGAAGTAACCGTTGTTTCTGAGCTTCAAAATATCGGCCATACCGATGCCATGTGCCTGCAGGGCTTCAACGTCGACAATCTGACTCTCTTGCTAGTGAAGTTTAGTGTTGTGTGTTGCTTCATTGGTGACAGCTCACATACGTCGTTTTCTGGCTCGTCACTGGCGACTGACGAAGGCATGCTGAGTGATATGAGACAAAAGCTGCTAGGCGTGGATGATGGAAAGATGCAAAAAGAGCGAATGAAGTGAACAATGCGTAACGAGTCAGAAGCTGAAGAGTGAAAGAGAGAAGTGAGCGAGGCAGCACGATCTAACAGCTCTGAGAGCAGCTCGAGGACCGGTGGAGTGGTGCGCTAAAACGCGAAAACACGTGAGGGTAGCTGAGTGGGAAAGAGCGTTGGTCAACCTACCAAAGCAAAAAGATTGAACACAACAACCGTACAAGAGAGTCCTGCAAGACGCGGGTTCTAAGGCGTAAAAATGCTGTCCAGGCGAACGGTCTGCGCCTGATGTCCGGTCTGCATGAAGTGTGCTCGGTTTCAAGGTAACAGATCAACACCATGGCGGGGAATAGAATGAGGTAGCGACAGATGATTTGACACACATCTACCACATACAAATCTGGGTAAGGGTGAACATGGTAAAACAAGGCAGGTATGCCAACTCAGCTCCGACAAACACACACATCTCCTTCACTCCTCCGTCTCCGTACCGCCCTAATCCCTCCTCACCTATCCACTGCCAAACCACCACACAGCCGCCTTCCAGGCCACAGAGACCTAATCTATCCAAGTAAGCCAGTCCTGCCGTCTTTGCGCCGAAAGTGCAGGCAGTCCAGGAATACCAGTAAAGAAGTAGAATCGCCGTCTCAAATTCACCAAGCCGTCGTCTGTTCGTACTAATGGTATGCGATGGTTTTGAAGTAAGGGATGAACGTTCGTGGGTATCAGCGTAGGACTCGTGAAACTTTTGTCTTGCTCGATGATAGTAAGTCGTGAATGCGTGAAGTTTGTCGAATGATGCCGAGGCCGAAGAAACGATCGTGTTAATGCAAAAACCAAAGAAAGGGCCCAAAAATGCCACCAACATGTCAAGGCCCGCAGCAATTTCACTCGCAAGGGTCATGACTGGAAGTCGACAAATGCTTATGCCACAGCGGTGGTGGGAGCCACTGGCTGGACAGGGGCAGCAGCAACAGCAGCGGGGATAGGGGCACCGCCGTCACCGTTGACCTCAGCTTGGGTGCAGTCGCGGGAGATGTGGCCAGTCTCGCCACAGCGGTAGCAGGTCTTACCGGCAGTGTTCAGGGGACCGCCGTTGGGAGCAGTGCAGTCACGGGAGATGTGGCCTGCAGCATGTTAGCCAAGACTGTCACCCATTAGGCCGTATACTACTCACCGAGCTTGCCGCAGGCGTAGCACTTCATGGCCTGAGCCTGGCAGTCACGGGCGAAGTGGTTGGGGCCACCACACTTGTAACATGTGGCAGGGCGAGCGCCTCCAGCGAAACCACCACGGAAGCCTCCGCCGTAGCCCCCACGGGGAGGACCACCGGCTCCACGACCCATTCCTGGGTTGGGGCAGTTACGGGCGAGATGGCCAGTAAGACCGCAGCTGTAGCAGCGGCCGCTGGTGCCAGCTCCGCTCAGGCGCAGGGTTGGGCAGTCAGCCTGGACGTGTCCGAGGCCCTGGCAGTGGTAGCACTGCTTGGCTGTCGAACATGTTAGCGCCATGCAAGGGTTGCGAGCTCTATCTGTGACGTACTCTCGGTGGTGCGGGGATGGGGGCATCCGTTGGACTCGTGGCCGGGCTGTTTGCCTGTCGAGAGTCAGTATGCGCTCGTTGCTCGAGCTCGGGATCGAGGGGTGGCGCTTACAGTTGTAGCAAAGCCTCTCCGAAGAGGAGCACACCTCTGCGCAGTTGTGTCAGTCGCATACCCACAAATCGCTTTGTTCCACACAGCCAGAGGGTGCGCGACGCAGGAGTCGTTGCTGGGAGCGCCATCTCGCGATAGTGGCTCCCGACAGCGTCCCACGGCAGCGCCCATCTCGGCCAGTGGGCCCGGCGGGCTTACCAGCATAGTGTCCAACGTTTCCGCACTTGAAGCACGCACGACGAGAGAGAGAAGACATGATAGCCGGTTCGTTCGGTTGTTCTGCAGCAGGCGTAAGTATACACGGTCGGTGGCCGAGCGGTCGCACTCAGGGGGGTCGGGCTGGCGATGGAGGGGTGTTTTCAACGGCCGCGGTCGCAAACGGGGGGTTGCGCCCATCGTTTGCAGGGCGCGTGCAAGTGATGCGAGGCATTGGCCAGAGGCATGCGTACCTTCTTCGTTTACTGCTTCGATTTCCTTCACCTGCGCGTGTTTGTCAGTCGAAGTTTTTTCGAGCGCATCGAGGGGTACGGCAGTGCGGAGGAGCACGCGCCGAGTGGAACCACCACCTGTCGCGCGTCGTCGTAACCGTGGGTGCAGAGTGGGTGCGACGTACGTTCAAGCTTCCAGACCGTCCCTCAGCAACACAGCTTCAACGTCCTCCAAGGATATAGATTGGCGTGGTGAGAGAGAGTTTGGGGTAAAGAAGACTTGGGCTGCGGGCGGGAAGCGACGTCTGCTCCCTGCCCTGCGCGCTACTCGAGTCCTTCCGAGGTGGAAATGTACGCTGCACCGGACGGGCGCCGTATCTGGACATGCCGCATGGCTGCATCTATGCTAGAAGCTTCCTCTCCCCTATCACCCTGCATGCTTCTGAACAGAGTCAGCCCAAAGTCGCACGCTGTGTGGCTGCTGCTTTACATCAGGCCTCATGTCAAATTTCGCCCTGCGCGTCTGCCGCCCACAAGCTCTCTCTCAGCCTAGCTCCCCGCCTTATGACAACATAGCTGCTGCAGTGCTCGGACATGTCCGTGAACTGGTTCCTGCATCTGAGCCGCTCTCGCCCTGTTCTTGCATCGTGCATAAGCACCGATTCCGAATATGTGGTGGGCATTCTCGACAATCTCGCTGCTTTCTACGTAACTTCTGGGTAGAGCATTCTGCGAATACAACTTCAAACACCTTAAGAATTGCATATCATGTGCCTTCAGAGCTCAAATCATGTCATTGGACTTGTTTACAATAGGCTCCATTCAGTCATGTCAATCAATCCTCGATCAATTCCAGGCTTTTTCTAGGTGGGCCTGTGGACTGCGGTCGATTACCGTCTTTGTATGGCGTGTAAAGAGGTACGCGACGCGGCATCAGTAGATCACCAGGTCCTGTATGAACCCAGTTGTGCTCCTCTAGATGAGTGGCTGTACCACTACGCCAAGTCTTTTGTGTTTCCTAATCCTCAGACTCGATAACGGCCGGTGCCTTGACGGTGCGTTCCTTGAGGAACTCGAGGCCTTCGCCGCCCTGGGGAGGTTGTTAGCATCGCGACGTTCGCGGCTGGAGGATGAACTTACGTAGGAGATCAACGGCGAAACCTCGATGCCAGCCTTAGGGTCCTCGCTCACAACAGTGGCGCCCGCAGCCTGCACCCACTTCTTACCCTGCGTCATAATGTCCAGCCTAGATGTGTCTGGGTCATCCTCACCCGTGCCACGTGCGTTCTTGAGAGGCGAGAACTCGTCTTCACGCTTGACTTCCATGCATGCGAACTGGTCGAGGCTAAGGAAGGGGAAGCAGTCAAAGACGAACTGCTCAAGCTTGATGCCATTGGGCTTCTCAGGCTTGACAGTCTCTCCAGACTCGGTGTTGACGTACGGGATCTTCTTGCGGGCAACGTGGTGGGGCAGCTTCTTGGCCCACTCAGGGATGCTCTCGAGGAACTTGTACGAGTAGTAGTGGTTGACGATGTTGGCGGCACGGAACTTGAGAAGGTCGGCGTTCTTCGAGTCCTTGGCCTCTGCTGTCTCATCATCAATCTCTGAGTACTCAACAACATCAGGCTTGCCGTTCTTCTGCAGAATGAGACCGACAGACTCCTTCGCGTTGCGCTTGCGGACAACCTTGGTGGCAATGTCGACATTCTTGGAAGCGGAGAAGCCGATGAAGACAGGGTCGGCGACCTTGACAAGGCAGTTGTCGACACAGTAAGCGTGAATGTGCTGAATACCGCGCTTACCCATGTCCTGGACGACGCCGGACTGGATGAGAGCTTGGTAGATACCGCCGTTACCGTCGGGAGCCACGGCGACCTAGAATTGTCAGCAAAATTTGTACTCCTCGTGGATTCATCGACGTACCTTTGACTTGCTCTCGAGCAGAATCTTGCCCTCGTTGGAGATACAAGGCAAGACGCCCTGCTCGAAGATGACGACGTTCTCCTTCTTAAGACCGAAGTAGCTGTTCTTCTCGAAAAACTGCTCGGTAGGCTTCCTTGTGGGACCTGAGGTCATCACGTACCAGGGGATGATGACGCTGTCCTTGCCATGCTTCTTCTTGGCCAAGAGCTCGGCCTTCGCGATCCTCTCACCTTGGAGCTGGAACAGCGACTTCTTGCTCGGCAGACCAATGTCAAAGCAGCCCTTGGGGTCTGAAGAGCCCAATCTTGTGCCTTGTCCACCCGCCATCAGGACGACGGCAACCTTGTTCTCGGCAATCAGCTCGAGACCGCTGTTGTACCACTTGTCCAAGTCATCCTGTGCAGCGTCGATGGTCGACGTTGTGGCGTTCTCGGGGAGCGGCTCGAGCTTTGTCTCGGTCGACTCGGTCTGTGCAGGCTTCAGAGCCTTCTCGGTGATCTCGTTGATGTAGTCAGGGTTGAACTTGGAGAGCTGCTCGAAGAGAGTAGCCTTCTCAGCTGTCGAGAGCTTGTCGTAGAAGGAGAAGACCTGCTCCTGTCCAGCCTTCTCGTACTTGGACTTGAGCTCGTTCAGCTGCTCCTCTGATGGCTCCTTAGCAGGAGCAGCCTGTGTACCACCGGTGATGTTGAGCTTCTCGAGAGCCTGGTTGACCGTGTCCTTGATGGCCTCCATGATGCAGGTGGGGTAATGAGTACTGCGGGGTAGTTCTTCAAACGTTCTAAGGAAAGGAAGTGCAGCTGAAGCAGTGTGAAAATTGTCGCTGTGTTCAGGGGATGGGTATTGTTTATAGGAAGGCTGAGCTACGCTGCACCTGCTCCATGTTGCGTTGTTGCCCCGCCCCACTTCGTGGAAAGCTCTCACCGTGTCGCTGCCGCATGCGCGAGTAAGAGTCGACGAAAGCGTCTTTGACCACTCATCATACCAGCTTCTGGAAAACTTGAAGATATCTAGACATATCACAAATTGCCTCCCGAGTTCTGCATCAATCGTACTGTGCCCTTCCAAAATACAGTTGAGCATCAATATTTGTAGTTTTGTTTTGACGATACTGCGAGAGCGAGCGGTGTGGGGCACGGGCATGCATCAACCACAATGCGCAAGTGGCTGACGATCAGGGCATCACTAAAAATAACCAGCTGGAGGCGATATTTATGAACGTTTTTGATTGATCATTGATCATGCTTATTCACCCAGCATGAGATCGTAATCTTGTAACAGCTAACCCAGGAGTTGCAACTGCAAGCCCCTCATGCATAACGCCAGAACCCGCCGGACGTGCAGCAACAAAAAGTGCTTGTTCAACGCCAGCTGTGTCACAGATGCAATGCGCCCCCAAACGCCATTGAAAGCACAGTGCTCTACGCGTGGCCATTGGACTGAGCCTCCTGCTCCTCAGCCGACTTCAGAGCCTTGACTGGCGCAGGGTTGAGGATTCGGGCAGCATCAATCAGTCCAGCGTTGGGGTTCAGCTCGAGACCGAAACCGGGCAAGTCGAGATCCTTGACATCAAGGTAACCCTTGCTGGGAATAGGCTCGTTGGTGAACAGGTTGCCAAAGACTGGCAGAACAGACTTGCCGTCTGGGCTGTTAGCCAGATACTCTTGGAAAGGAGAGTTGGCTTGCGAGACAACGAAGTGGTATGAGTATGGTCCAGAAGCGTGGGGAACGACAGGAATATCATATGCAGACGCCATAGCAGCGATCTTGATCAGCTCAGTCATGCCTCCTACCCACATGACGTCTGGTTGAAGAATGTCCAGGTTACGACCTTCAATGAGCTTGCGGAAGCCGTATCTCGAGTACTCGTGCTCGCCAGTGGTGAACTTCTGGCTGGGGTGTGCACGCTTGATCTGCTCAAAACCATCGGTATCATCGGGGCTCAGGCACTCCTCCCACCAGTTGAGATTCAAGTGTGCGGTAGCCTTGACAACCTCGATTGTGTAAGCGACGGTGAGGGACATGTAGCAGTCGACCATGAGAGGGAAGTCTGGTCCAACTGCCTCACGGTGCTTGGTGAGGAACTCGACGTTCTTCTTCAAGCCCTCAACACCTTCTCCAGGACCGTAAGGCAGAGGGACCTTGGCGCCGAAGAAACCCATCTCCTTAGCTGCAAGAGGCTCAGGGCCAGTGCAGTAGAAGTTCAGTCTGCCGTTCTCTTGGGTTGAACCACCAAGCATCTTGTAGACAGGCTCGTTGCGAATCTTGCCAAGAAGATCCCAGATAGCGAGATCGATGACAGAAATGACGGCGACGGGAAGACCCTTGCGGCCGTAGAACATGCTTCCGCGGTACATCTGCTCGAACAGGTAGTTGGTATCTCTGGGGTCGGCGCCGAGCAGGAAACGCTCAAAGTGTTCTGCAACCAGCCTTTCACGTGTCAGCTGATTTCGAGGTGTTGCTGTACTGCCAAACTCACCAGCATGCAGGGGGGCCACCGAAGCCAGTCGCAAAACCCTTTGTGCCATCTGAAGCCTCAAGTTCTACACAGAAAGATCCCAGAACATTGATTCCCCAGCTGGTCCTTGACTTCCTGTACTTCTCATACTGTGACATGGGAGTGGAGATCTTGCTGTCGATCAACCAATGGCCGCCGTGCACATTGTGGTAGTCACCACCGGATCCGGGGCCCTGCGTGAGGAAGGTGCGCACATGCTTGATTGTGGGGAACGACTTCACAGAGCCGCTTTGGGTTGAGGAAGGCATTGTGAAGGGAGGGTTGACAGCGAAATCAGGAGAGCACAAAAGTGAGGGGTCTGTTAAGCTTGAAAGCCCCAGGACATGGGAGTGGTTAAATACGTTACCGATTCATGCGAAGAGCTCATCTGCGCGGAAAATAATGGGCCAGAGTGCTCTCTCGGTCGAGCTCGCTGCGAATCGTTGCGATGAGCAGCCCGCACACACGCGGTGCGTCCGCTTTGTGGCCGGACAGAGGACGGGCTTGGGAATGGCGGTAGTGGGAGGACTTTCGGCATCTGATCACTCGAAATTCAATACCATAGCTACGGAGGTTTTGCGGGACATCTGAGCACGAGGTCCAGCCCTGCCACCAATCAGATCCCGTGGAGAAGAGGCTAACGAATGAATACACAATCTGGGGTAGCAGCGAAAACCCATAACCCCGCTCACATCCTCGGCAGAAAGGAAACCGAGTTCACGCTCAGCGAGCTCGCTCCATACGCCTCGTTCACCAATGGATACAACGGCTGCGAACGGCGCAGGCATTGCGCACAACCAGGACGCAAGTTCAAATGGCACGTCCAAATTGTCGCACCACTCACCGGGCGACGATGATCACGAGATTTGGAGCGCTGGCGAGGACGACAGCGCCGAGGAGGCTGGCAGGAGCCAAAGTGGCTCCAAGCGCAAACGCGAGAAGCTGAGCGTGAGCTGCGAGACGTGCAAGCAGCGCAAGGTCAAATGCGATCGCGGCCATCCAGCGTGTAAGTTGACCGTACTTCACGGGATCGGTCTTTGACAAGCGCTGACTTGCACGTTGTAGGCGGTTGGTGTCTGAAGAACCATTCGACGTGTGTGAGTTGATGTCGCACGACAGTCGAAGCATCGCAACTGACGGCTAGGTGCAGATCTACTTACCGCGCAAAAAGCCAGGCTTGAGGGCGGGTTACGGTCGCGAGCTTGGTAAGTACGACTGCGATTCCTCGTCCGTTGCTAATCACCCGAGGGCTGTCGCCTGTGGTTGTGGACATGTAAATCAAGACCAGCGGCTGACGCGACACAGAATCTCGCCTCGACAAACTCGAGAGTCTCATCGTCCAGCAACAATCGCAGATCAACCATTTGTCGCAGAACCAGATTGCAGCCTCTGGGCCATCCCCACAAGAAGTGGCCACTTTCCGGAGCCCACCAGTCATTCAGACGCCCCACTTCCCTCGCCCCGAAACCGCGCTCTTCATACAGAAGCCACAGTCGACGTTTCCCTCCCAGAATGCGATACAGAATGGCTTTGGCAATACGCTTGATGCCAGGTCTTCCTCGATCTCTGGCAACGGCTTCCATGGCCAGTCCGAAGAAATGCAGTCTGGACTGGGTGGCCTCCAGCGGGACGGATATACGCCTTTCAGTGCCGATCAGTTCGCGCCTCCCATCTCGAGAGCGCTGGGTCAAGCAGATGCAGACTTCCCACCATACGATCTCTTGTATGGGTTGGTCGATTTGTTCTTTAAGCACATATACCCCTGGTGCCCAATTTTGCACCGCCAGTCAACTCTAAACTCGTTGTTTGGTGACTCGAGCTTGGACGAAGCAGATCGTATCATACTACACTCTGTTGTGGCTACGACTGTCAAGTTCTCTTCAGACCAGCGGTTGACTCCTGACAAGCGAGCTCGATACCACAAGAACTCAAAAGAGAAGGTTCTGTTGTACGGTATTGAAAACAGCTCTGTCAAGTCGTTGCAAGCTTTGGTCATTCTCGCGCTCGACGTTGTTGGCTGCTCCAACGGACCTCCTGGCTGGAACCTACTTGCTCTCATCACTCGCTCTGTAGTGCAACTGGGGCTTTCCATGGAGACGTACTCACCCATGGTTGCTCCACAATATGCGTCAATCTATACTTTGCGCGCAAATGTACTTCCCATTCCCAAAGATTGGATCGAAGAAGAGAGCCGCCGTCGGCTGTTCTGGATGATCTATGTCCTCGATCGCTATGCTACGGTGGCCACTGCATTCGAGTTTGCCTTGGACGAGAATGAGATTGATCGACGGTTGCCTTGTCGAGATGATCTCTACGCGCGCAACGTTCCCATTGAAACCAGATGGTTTCATACAAAGACCAGAACGGACTATAGTATGAACAGGCCTGAGAACCTAGGCTCATTCTCTTACTACATAGAGATCCTTGGTATCTTGACCCGCATCCACAAGTTCTTGAAGAAGCCGGTAGACATCACCTCCTTATCCGACGTTGAGAAGTGGCAAACTGAATACCGCGAACTCGACAATGCTATTGAGCAGTGGAAA
Organism: Neodidymelliopsis sp. IMI 364377; assembly: GCA_027946375.1. Taxonomy (NCBI): domain Eukaryota; kingdom Fungi; phylum Ascomycota; class Dothideomycetes; order Pleosporales; family Didymellaceae; genus Neodidymelliopsis; species Neodidymelliopsis sp. IMI 364377. The sequence continues at coordinate 10,843 of JAPEUT010000391.1, forward strand.
TACAACCTTCCGGCTGAGTTCGGTAACTCTGCTCGGTTGTTCTCAAAAACAGGAAGTTCTCCAACCTTGAACAGCGGCTTAATCATGCTGCATGCTGCCTTTCATACGTAGGTCGAAACATATCAACCGAGATCATAGCTAATTCCTGCAGAACCGTTATTCGTCTCCACTCATCAGCAGCTTACCCTACTCACCGCTCACCCATCTTCACACCATCCTTCAGCGCCAGCCAACGGTGTCTCAGCGCCGTAGAGAATATTACCTCGCTTTGCACCTCCATTCGAGATAATGGCCTATTGACGAAGCTCGGACCACCTTTTGCCTTCTCTTGCTGGGTGGCAGCTCGTGTACTGCTAGTACATGGGTCGACGATTGATCACCGTGTCGACTCCTCTATCAACATTCTGGTCACCACTCTCCAGGATCTAGGTCAGTACTGGGAGGTAGGCACACGTTATGCAAACCTCCTCTCTCGAGTACTGTCCGAATACCAAGAGTCTCAGCAGAGCGCTGGCATGGGTGGTGAACGTGTAACGCCCTCGACAGTCAAGATCTTGGCAGACATGCGACGGTGCGCTTTCGACCTTGACTTTCTCATTGCCCGCCAACCAAAGTTTGATGGTGCCGCTGGCCTGCCATCTGTAACACCAGCTCGCACTCCAGCACCGAACGAACTGGAGTATCTCGACGTGTTCGATTTCTTCAATATGCCTCGACTGCCGGTGTCCATGGATACAGTGACAAGCTATCCCACAACCGACGGTAATATGCAAATGCCTGAGGGTGGCTATGGCAACGAATCTAACATTACCAACTACATGGTCGATGCCAGCTCAGATTGGTTCATCAAGGGCTCTACCTAATTGAGGCTTTTCTTGCTTCTCATTTTTATTTGATGTTTTCACGAAAAAGCAAGTTTTCGGTGACTTTTTGGCCTTACGGTGTTGTGTATAGTCTGGACGACTACTGGGTCGTCACATGTTCTGTCACGTTCTTACAGATACCCCCCATTACTATCTTGAAAATACCTATACTCCCGCTTTCTAAACTATCCACTACGTATGCTCGGTTCCACGTCACAAACTGTGAGGTCCGCCTACAGCTGACAGCGATTGAAGATAAACCAGTAGCAGCAGTGGCGGACATGTGTACATCGGATAACTTGTCTTGTCAATTGCAGGATGCGCTATGCCTAGTACAGAGAACGGTCCGATACCGGTTTATGCTAGGCCTTCAGCATTCGTTCATTCCGAATTTTGAGACAATACAACCCCAACACCGATCTTGAATCACCAACTCCGATTGGATAGTGAGTACATTTCTCTCTAACATCTTTGTTTGTCTCTACGATTTTGTTGTAGAATACTGTCAATGAGTCTGTCTAGATTGGACATCCTACGACGAACGGTGTTCGATGCTCAATATACCCTGCTAGCGCTGCTTTCCCGTCGGACAAGACGGCGTTCGATAAGGTCAAATCGAACACTCATCGAATAAGTACAAGTTGCTCGTGTTGTAGATATATAGTTCTCGATAACCTCAACATTGCCTCTCCCTATCGCTTGCTTCATTGTACCGGCTTCGACTTATTGCTTCAACGCGAGCAACCCACACCACTACAGTTGAATCCAAGCGCACCATCACCCCAGCCATGACATCTTCGAACCCCCAAAACATCGTCGTCCTCGGCGCAGGAATCATTGGTCTCACCTCTTCACTCGTCCTCGCAAATGCTTACCCCGACTCCACCATCACCATAATCGCCAAACACTTCCCCGGCGACCGCTCTATAGAATACACCTCCCCCTGGGCCGGCGCGAACTGGTCCTCCATGGCCAACGACAACGGACCGCTAGAGAAGTACGACGAAGTTACTTTCAAGTCGTTTGGAGCCCTCATGGACGGAAAGAGTGTGCATGGATGTAAGGTGATCAAGACGGGGGAGGGGAATGAGGCGGGGTTGGGCAGACAGCAGATGTGGGCTGTACTTGATGCGCCAATCGAAGAGACGAATTTGTTGACGCCGCAGACGGGCAAGATCTGGTATGATGAGCTGGTGGGAGGGCTTAGGAATCTTTCGAAAGAAGAGTTACCTGAGGATGCGGTGTTTGGTCTTGAATTCCCGAGCACGTTTCGCATCAATACACAAGTGTATTTGCAATGGTAAGTATATGCTTCCCTACCTTTTGCGAGTCTCAATACTGATGCAGAACAGGCTACAATCCCAAGCCCTCAGCAAAGGCATCAAGCTCGTCAGACGCCAGCTATCGTCCATCAAAGAACTACTAGCTTCCCAGCCAGAAACCAACCTTGTACTCAATGCCACCGGCCTCGGTGCCCTAAAGCTCGAAGACGTGCGCGACACATCCATGTACCCTACACGTGGACAGACTGTCCTTGTCGCCGAGCCCAAGGAGCCAATGAAGAGAATGTACGAATTCGGGCGCACGTAAGCTTTGCAAAATGTCTTTTACCTTCTCTCGATGCCATCGCCAGCATCTAATCTCCTTGTGTCTACTATGACTGGAAAGAGCGAGTACTAATACGAAGTAGGTACTACCGTTCGCCGAAACGCATCGATCCCACCACCACCTACGTATTTCCTAGAACACTGGGCGGAGGCGTGATCCTCGGCGGCAGTCGACAGGACAACGACTGGAGCAACGAATGGGACTCGGAACTCGAAGCACAAATCCTCCAGAGATCTTGCGCTCTGGCTCCAGAGCTGGGGAGACCGGAAGATTTACACATTATTAGCAGGAATATTGGGTTGAGACGTGCGTATCTATTTCTTTTCTTGTGTGAGTGTCTGACGTTGCTAACTGGGACGATAGCATCGAGAGTCGGCGGACCGCGGATCGAAATCGAGAGCGAGAGACAGAAGTGGAATGTGCCTGTGGTGCATGCGTATGGACATTCTGGTGCGGGATATCAGGCGAGTTGGGGGACAGCGGAGAAGGTGTTGGAGTTGGTGCAGAAGGCGTTTGGTCCGAGTGCTAAGTTGTGAGAGTGATGTGGCTGGCTGGTGAAGAGAACGTGGATACTTGGGTGCTTTGAATGGAACCAATGGACACAGGGTGTGAAAACAGCATTCATGTTTTTCTTCGTACTGTCTTCCTCTGCAGTGGTTTGTACGTGCGTCCGAACCACTATATTTCCACAGCAACTGCATTTGTGGACAAGTGCACATCTTCAACCTATTGCAGTATTCTGCATCGTAGTCGGCCCTACGTACATGTCAGCCATGGTCTCGCACCATCGATCTGCAAACGCCGTTTCACCTTAACGGAGGTTCAACAAGAACGTCACATACTCATTCAGGCATAATTCTGCTGATCACCATCACAAAAGTGGACTTCCAGATTCGCGGCACAAGAACATTGGGGACCCCAGTTTTCACAAAGTCGGAAATATTGGGCAGAAAAAGCTACCTAACGGTCGGAGACGAGTGCTCACGAGCGCCTATTATGGTGGTCAGCTGGTCATCGTGGATGTTGCGTGCCGCGCGGCTGAGCAGTGTGCATAGCACTATTGCCTGTAGTGTTGGTGATGGTGGTGTGGAACTGCTCCACATTTCCACATTTCAGAACGACGCGTGTGGAGAAGAACACGAGACCGAGGGCTGGGGAAAGGGGATTGCGAGTGCGAAAGATGGAGTGCAGGATTATCGATACTTCGTGTATCTGGGAAGAAGTATACACTCGTTGGCATGCATGATGCTTGGGCATGTTGTAGTAGAAAATCACTTGACGACCCAAGGAGTAGACCTTTGATTTTGTATCGGAAACACAGGCGAGCTCTCCAGCCGCTTGCTGACATTCGATTAGGTACTCAAAACCACATGTGACAATGGTTGTGGAAGCTGACAGGCTGCCTCTTTGGTCAAGCCAAGGTCAAGGCATACGACACTTTCTCGTCAAACATCTTGAAATCCCTCTTGGCTCTTGAAGATTATGCGGTGCGTGATCACGGTGGAAGTTAGTAGAGAGTAACGATCGAAGCCGCCAAGTGACAACTGCTCAGTGTTGAGAGGAAACAGACTCCATCAGGCAAACCACCTGCATAATGGACCTTGGCAACGATTGGGTGTGGTGGACCTGCAGAAACAACGCTAACCAACGGAGAAAGCTGCACCGAAGCGGCTCAGTGAGCCTCTCAGCCTCAGTCTGAGGGAGCGAAGGAGTCCGCGGACGGCACTGCAAAACCGCTCACCACAGCAACGTCGGTTGCGATTACCGACGGTTGATTCCGGTCAGTGCCGTGCATGAGGCTTAACACAGCCTCGCTCTGAAGCGGGTATGTATTAGAAAAAGGTTCCCAAGGGATACGACTTGGCAAAGACGGTGAGAGATGCGGCTCTTACGATGGTGGGACAAATTGCTAGATGCAGCGCCAACTAGTGTTCCGTACGAATCAGAAGCCTGGAAAGTCACTGACCGTAGTTCTGCAGGGGTCGCTGAGCTGCAGCTCTGTGGTTTGCGCGCAGCAAACGCCGTCATAGCCGATGGAGTCAGGATGGTGCTGCAGGAAGTGGTGAGGTCCAAAAGTGGGACTTGCCATCTGCAGGGACTGTGATGCTCTTGCACTTGAAACACTTCTCCAGGTCCATCTGGAGGTTTTTTGGCACCGCGCAAACGGTTCTGGGAGATCAACATCCATAGTTGTTGCTGGGACAGGTGAAGATATGCAGCGCTTGCTTGCGCGACGCGAACGTGTGGTGAGGCAGCTCTTGCCGGGAAAGCGAAAGTGGAAATACCGGACTGGACGCTAGTTGCCCAATTCCCTGTCGCGCCCACAATCAACCCCACGTCAAACCTGCCCACCGCGATTCTCTCTTGCAACGTGCAGGAGGAATTTTGATCAGCGATGTATCCCAGCTGTGATTGATGGACAGGTTTCTCCAACCCACTTGTACCATGGTACGTACGCCGCAATTACCGCGCTCATCAACGTCGGTAATGTTGCCGTTACTCGGGCAGGAATTTCCACGCTTCTGGTTCCCAACACCAAGTTTTTCCATCGTGTGTTTTTAACACTTGAGCGTTTCGAGGATTCTCACCGCAATGACGTCGCTGTCGCCCACTTTCCCCGTCACATCGCGTTCCTCGTGTTGGCACGGTAGCGCAGTCGGACACTGAGAAACTCTCTCCCGGCCGCCCAGTAAAAGGCTTGAGGCTCCACCAGTAAGGTTTAAGTCGGATAAGATCGGCGCCAAGATGAAGAGGTTGCAGAGCCGCACACCGCACGGTCGTTTTGACCCTGCATGGATGGTGGTTTAGTCGCCGGTATGTGACGTCAACATGGAGATGTTGAGACGAGGGTTGCTGCCTCGTGTGAAAACTTCGGACGCTATCGAGTAATAATGGTACGTTGCCCGAGAAGTCTCAAACAAAAGTCTTTGTACCTGCAGCTAGTGACGTCTGATCTCATGGTGGACAGACGGGCGCGCCGAGCATGAGTGGCCAGAGTGAAGGAAAAGTTCATCTTGCGCCGATGCTGCGAAAGCGCGGTAAACGTCCGGTACCCAATCCTCCGCAATCCCCAGCCCAAGGGACTCACGGTAAACCATGAGGCTATGACGCAAGGCGGAGGTGCCTCGGTCTAAGACGAAAGCTGCTGGTTGCCGAGCTCTTATTCCACCCTAAGCGTCCTCCGCTCCTCTCCAAGATTGGCCCAAGGGATCTTGGTCCACTCAGGACCCTGCTTGGTTCGCCTGATCTCCACTGTTTATTTGACGCCTCAGCCGTCAGCGACATCACTGAGCCATGCAACCACAGCCAAGTCCGAGATAATGTAAAACTCGTTATCTAGTGTACTTGTCGTGTCAGACCGGTGCTGGTAATTGTGGAACCAAGTGGACCGTTTGTTGTTGCATTCACACCACACCTTGCCGAAGTTTGGCTCGTGGCAGTTGAGACGATCACTTAAAGAGGGACCCTCTCCCCGCCGTACCATCCCCAGCATCTCTCTCCAGCTTTCGTTGATCAGACCTCACCATGGCACCTCACAGAGAAAACGATTCGGGCGTACCCACCTACTGGGGCAAGTCCGGCAGGATGTTGCAAGTTCTCATCACCATCGTCGCTACTACCGACTTCTTGCTGTTCGGATATGACCAAGGTGTCATGTCCGGTATTATCTCCGCCCCCGCATTCGTCAAGGCTTTCCCCCAGGTTGATGGAGATTCCACCTACGAGGGTTTCGTTACCGCCATCTACGCTGTTGGTTGCTTCATCGGTGCCTGCTTCATCTTCGCCTTCGGTGACAGGCTCGGTCGCCGCAACTCCATCTTCCTCGGCGCTTGCGTTATGATTATCGGTGTTGTGATCCAGATCTGCGCTGTTCCTCCCAACGCAGGCGCAACTGCGCAGTTCATCATCGGACGATGCATCACTGGTGTTGGCAACGGTATCAACACTTCGACCATCCCGACTTACCAGGCTGAGTGCTGCCGCGCGAAGAACCGCGGAAAGGTTATTTGCATTGAAGGCGGTAACGTTGCCATTGGCACGTTGATTGCCTACTGGATCGACTACGGATGTATTTACGGCCCTGACGACTTCACCTGGAGGTTCCCTATTGCTTTCCAGTGTGTCTTCGCCATCATTGTCCTCATCATGATGACCCAGCTGCCTGAGTCTCCCCGCTGGCTTCTCACTCACCACCGCGAGGAAGAAGCTGCTACTGTTATGGCTGGCTTGAACGGACTTCCTCGCAACGACCCCGAGGTCACTGTCCAGATGAACATTATCAAGGACGCCATCCGTCTGTCTGGTGGTGGCGGTAAGACTAAGTTCTCCGCTGTTCTTACCAACGGAAAGTCCCAGCATCTCCGCCGCATGCTTTTGGGAGCCTCCTCCCAGATGATGCAGCAGCTTTCTGGTTGCAACGCTGTTATCTACTACTTCCCCATCCTGTTCCAGAACGCTCTCGGCACTACCCACAACTTGGCTCTGCTCCTCGGTGGTATCAACATGGTTGTCTACTCCATCTTCGCTACCACCTCCTGGTTCCTCGTCGAGCGTATTGGACGCCGTAAGCTCTTCTTGATCGGTACCGTCGGACAGTGTTTGTCTATGATCCTCACCTTCGGTTGTCTGCTGCCAGGCACCGCCTCCGCTGCCAAGGGTGCCGCTGTCGGTCTCTTCACCTACATTGCATTCTTCGGTGCCACCTGGCTGCCGCTCCCCTGGTTGTACCCCGCTGAGATCAACCCCATCAAGACCCGTGCGAAGGCTAACGCCACCTCGACTATTTCTAACTGGCTCTGGAACTTCGTAAGTGTACCTGATTGTAATAGAATGTGCTCTTGCTAACAGATGTAGTTCATCGTCATGATCACCCCAGTCCTCATTTCCAGCATCAGTGCTTACACCTACCTGTTTTTCGCTGTCCTTAACGCCATCTTCTTCCCCATCATCTACTTCACGTACCCCGAGACCTCTGGTCGCTCGCTCGAGGAGATTGATCTCATCTTCGCCAAAGGTTACCTTGAGAACAAGAGCTACGTCTTGGCCGCCAAGGAGCTTCCCACCATGGACGAGAGCGAGATCAGCCGCTACAACCGCGAGTACGGCATGGACGAGACCTCCGACGAGGAGACTGGCTCTGGTGGTGACTACGAGAAGAAGAGCAGCGAGAAGCAGAACGGCCGACAGGAGGAGATGCTTCCTGGTAACGCAAACCTGCCTCAGTAGATGCTTCCTGTTGAAAGTTCAAGCGCTGGCCGTGACGATTACGAATGAACGCACAGAGTGCGCTTCAGTGTCGGCTTGCCGATGCATGGCTTGAGAGGCGTGGTGGAAAGATACCCGACGCTTAGTCGTCATGTGGATGTTCCTCTCCAGAAATGAGCTTGGAGCAGGATCAGGTTGTAGTTTGATTTTTGTCTTCTTCGATATCATAGAACAGTCGATAGATCGCCCTATACCCATAGTCAATACGTACTGTTTTCATCGAAACTCGTCCTTATTTCTGTGAAATCCACTTGCTTAATGTCATATTGCTATTAATCTTCAACACATGCATAAAGTTCGTTGAGCTCTTACACGTGTATTCATTCAGACAAAGTGCACGATTGCTGGAAGGTGAACTCAAGTGTTGCTCTCCAGCGAATAGCGCAAAGCACGTGATCGTGTGACTAAGCATGAGCCTCGGGATGTCCGCGGGGATGCCACTTGTCGCGCGTGTATTGTTGTCCAACGTCTAGCCCTCGCTCATGACAACCACGACATAATCCAGCAAAATGGCGGGAGCAAGCATGTCGTGGGACACGATCGGTCCCTTCCTCATTTGGCAATTTCTGATTCCTCTTGTAAGACTTTATGCTCTAATATGTGGTACGGTTAGCTAACACTTACAGGCTGCTGGCTGGGCGCAAAGCATCCTTTATAGCATCTTCATTCGCGCAGGTGACCCCAAGCCGCAACCGGGCTCAGTGCGCTTCGTCAAGCACCGTAGGCAGATCCTCATCGCAATATACGCCGCGTACTTTGCCTTTACCATATACGAAGTGGACTTCAATCTGCAGCGATCGAGCAACGTCTACAATGACCTGGGCGTACCGATCAACGTCGATGAAGGCGGCCTAAACTCGCGATTTCGGAGGCTCACCATACGTTTCCATCCCGATAAGATTGGAGCCGGAGTGGACAGAGATGCTGCAAACGCGTATTACGTTCACTTGAAGCACGCACGCGACATTATCCTCGACCCTGCAAAGCGTTTCGCGTACGATCGATTCGGGCCAGACATCTTCAGGCAGTGCCAGTCATGTTTGACGGTCAAGGAATACGTTGATAGCGCTTTGCTTAGTACGATGACCAATTACGGCGTTCTCCTGGTCTTCCTCATCGGCGCAAATGCTCTGGGCTTTCTCAAAGACGGCTCCTACTGGCGCTACTTTGGACTCCTCGCCGTTGCAACCTTCGAAGCCCGCACAGCGATGCGACCAGACCATCCTTCCATTTTGACCAAGTACCTTAATCCCTTCCTGGCCTCCTTCAACCTGCGCCCCCCATACCTCCCCTTCCAAATCATTGCCATCGCCAAGAAAGCCTCGATATCAGCCGCCCAATTTCTGGCCCTATTAATGCCGTTGTATCGCATCGATCCCGAGCGTCCAGTGCAGGTTACAGACGATACGGAGGCTACGCAGCATCAACAACTTGACCGTTTGAGCGCGTTTGTGGCCGAGTCCAACAAAGATGCGTCTCGATTGCTGGAGCTTGAGTCGATCCCATACAGGGAGAACGAGAAGGCGAAGAGCGAGCTGAGAGAAGCGCTCAAGAAGTACATGGTGCAGAACGTCGTACACCAAGAGAGGGAAGTCCGCAACGCAATTGGCGAGAGTATTGCAAAAAGGAGAACAGGTGTACCTCACGGTGCTCAAGGAACAAAGTAGAGTATAGTGTTTATATCAAAGCTAGACGTCTACCGCTTTACTTTTCGTTTTGCATATAACCCTGCACTGACTGGCGTAGTATGAGGAAAAAAGGAAAACTAACTTTTATAACCGATAACAACAATGATGCTAAGGAAAACTCCCAACTCAACGTCCCGTAGCCAGCGCCTCAGTAGTCCACTTCTCTACTACTTCAGCACAGTCATCACCCAGGCTTCGTGGCTTGCGGTCCATTGCTTGAGGGTGGTTGGGTGTGATGTGCTGACGAGCCCTGGTGTGAGCTAGAGATGAGGCAGCTGTTGAGGGGAGCGTGGGGTGTGTGCTGTGTTCCTCTTCGTACTCTTCTACCTCTCCGCTTGATTCTTCATTTGTGTCGTCGTCGTCGTCGTCGTCGTAGTCGTTGTCCTCATCGTCCTCCTCGTCGTCTTCTTCATCGTCTTCTTCGTCATCATCCGCATCGTATTCCTCATCCTCACACACGTGTCCCACGTCTTCCTCGACCTCGACCTCCCAATCTTGTTCTCTATCCACCTGTTGATTACTTCCCTCCCCTACTCCCCTCTCCTGCTCATCCATCCTCACCAACTCCTCCCACTCCACCTCCCAATCCAGCTCCAGCGAAAACCCCAAAACCGCTTCACCGCCCTCACGTTCACGTTCCAACCCTTTCTCAATTGCCTCGGTCACTTCAGCAGCTACAGTCGCCGCTACGGACCTAGCCACCTCGGCGATCATGTCCTTGGTCGTAGTAGCGACTTCGCTACTGACACCCTCAGTAACCTCACCACTCGCAGTGCCAACATCCACACCAACCACATCTTCACTCGCCTCCTCCTCCTCCTCCTCCTTCACAGGCC
>JAPEUT010000392.1:0-21044 GCA_027946375.1 Neodidymelliopsis sp. IMI 364377
CCCCCAAGACGCCCCCTCCATGGCCCAGCACGGCAACAACCCGGCCGTGACACAGTACATGTCTCTCACCTTCCCCTCCCCCTACACACAAGAGGCAGCCCGCGTCTGGATCAACATGAACCGTACACCTCCCTTCCTAAACTGGGGTATCTGCGAGGCCTCGGCTCCGGAAATCATCATCGGTGGGCTGGGACTCAAGCCTGGTAGTGACGTGCAGGCGCATACGGCCGAGTTTGGATTTTGGGTTGGCGAGGCGTTTTGGGGGAAGGGGTACGGGAGTGAGGCGCTTGAAGGACTGACTGAGTGGTGTTTTACTGGGGATTTTAGAATGGGGGAGAAGGAGGTGAAGAGGTTGTGGGCGGTGGTTTTTGAGGGCAACAAAGGGAGTATGAGGTGTTTTGAGAAGTGTGGGTATTTTCCCGAGGGCGTTATGAAGGGTGCGGTTGAGAAGTGGGGGAAGGTGCTTGATTTGTACATCTTTGGATTGACCAAGACGGACTGGGAAGCGAGGAGAGCGAGGACTGCAGAGTCGTAATGTTGAGAATGATCATGCCCCTGGCTGGGCTAAATAGGCTTGCAATTGCATGAGCAGTATCTCCACGGGCACGTTGTGTCTTGCCCTCTTTATAACAACACACTTCTCGCCCTCGTACTTGCTTCGCGGACTCGTGATCAGCTCGTTGGCCGTCTCCGAACCCAACAGGTCTGTCAAACTATACACGGGCACCTTCTTCCCACGCCACAAGGTGGTTTTGAATTCGAGCTCCGGAAACTGGATGCGAGGCTGCAAGTGTGGGACCAAAGGCTCCGAGTACCAAGCCGGAGAATGATGCGTCGCGTTTGCAGAGTCGTGGGGATCGTAGCGTTTCCCAAAATTGGCACCAAAGTAAGTGGCCCACTTTTCATTCTCAACTAAAACGGCATTGGCACGGTCTTGTGCATCGTCGGCGCGGGTGCGCAGGGTGTTGAAGATGAGAACCGTAGAGACGTTGTCGACAGCTTCTATGTCTTCAGTCCTGGGGCTAGCAACCGGGATCAAACGCCCGCGAAAAGAAAAGTTCCAGCTCAGGCGGTCGACTACGCGCTTGACCATGAGGGAGCGGATGAAGGGTGCCATGTCTTCCCTCCAAACAGCATTGCCAAGCTCAGCAGATGAGAGCTTGTCATGGATGCGCTGGTATATGCACCTCTCCCAGGCTTTCCTTTTGCCTAGGTATGCGACGACAAGCTCGCGGCCTATGAAGCGCATCGGCAGGCCGAGTTGCCTCTGGTCGGTGGTCAAGGATACAGGGAGAAGCCAGGGGTGGCCGGTAGTCGGATGGGGACGAGCATGAAGCGTGGCGAGGAGGTCCGAGGGGGCGAAGACTTGTGTTGCGCGACATTCACGGACTGGAGAGGCGAGTGCATGGGCTGCATGTCGTCAGTCAGCGTCAACCTCTGTGGAACGACATGTATGTCTGTCTGTCTACCTACCAAAGGGGTTCTCCCAGAGCTTTCGCTGGAAGGGCGTGAAGTCGGCAAACTTGGGCTGCTCTTTCTTCTGCTCGTGGCGAGACCTCTTCTCCACAACCACAGGGTCGAGCAGCGGTGGAAGTGGCAGTTCCTTCTTCTCACCTTGGCGGGTGCGGAAAGTTTGGTGACCATTTTGCCGTGTCGGCCCCAGTTGGTCGCCTTTCAAGGGCGTCACATGGTGCAAGGCGCTCTGCTGTCGAGCCGTCGAGATAGCCCTAGCTTGGCTCGAACATGGTCCCAGGCGTCGGGTCCATTGGCCTGGCATCAGTAGAGCGACGCGGGTGCGGAGGTGTTGTGACGAAGTTTGGCAGCTCCGACGGCGTGGGACGCGACCTCGGGAACTAACTGCACTACGCTGGTAGCTTGGCGACATGGAGCTCTAGCACCGCTCATGACGAGAGCTTGCCCGCACACACATCATGGCGACCTTGTTAAGAAGAACAGCACGGCCTTCGGTATTCGCGACAATATGTAGAAATGGCGCGCGGTCCATGTCCAGTCAATTCGGCTTTCCTACACACTATGCGCCGCAGCAGCAGCAGCAACAGCAACAGCATGCGCCGCGTGCAGCTACCCTCCCAATACCATACGTGACCGAGACTGTCGTGCGTAACCCTCCGTGACACAAGTAACGACAGAGCTGACTGTACAGGGTGGAGGGTGGAAAACCTCGGACATCTTCTCGCGTCTCCTCCAAGAACGCATCATCTGCCTCAACGGCGAAGTCGAGGAGTCCGTGTCCGCCATGATCGTCGCACAACTGCTCTTCCTAGAAGCCGACAACCCAGAGAAGCCCATTTCGCTATACATCAACTCGCCGGGTGGCAGCGTGAGCGCCGGTCTTGCCATCTACGACACCATGAACTACATCCGCTGCCCAGTCAGTACAATATGCATGGGCCAGGCTGCGTCCATGGGCTCGCTACTGCTGTGTGGCGGGAACGCTGGACAGAGATACATATTACCCCACGCAAGAGTTATGATACATCAGCCAAGTGGAGGCTATTCTGGTAAGGCGAGTGACATCGCCGACCACGCAAAGGAGATTTTGAGGGTGAGGGAGAGGTTGAACAAGATCTACCAGAACCACTTGACCAAGAAGCGGAGCCTGGAAGAGATTGAGAAGTTCATGGTCGGTGACTACTTCATGGATGCACAAGAGGCGGTCGACTTTGGGATTGTGGATAAGATACTGGAGAGACGGGAGGATGTTGGCAAGGATTCGGAGCACTGAGTCACATGGAGCAACCAAGACACGTACGGCCCAACTCATCAAACAGCATAGTACCGACCTGGACAATTTACGAGAACATGATCACTTGTGGTGTAGTTGAGAAGCGCCCATTCACGGTGAAGTCAACTAACTCCGCCGAATCCCTGCTTAGCGCGCGCTCTCGACTGGCTATTGGTTCCTTCACCTTACTGCACCTGCAGCCGCGACAGTCGTGCCTAGCAAACAACTCACTCACTCACTCCACCTTCTTACCATCACGTTGCTTGTGAAATTGTATCCTGAATTCCGACATAGACCGTGTCGACCGTGTCAGCCGTACGGCTGCTTCATCTTCGAGATGGATATCTTCATAAATGATGTAAGTACATTCACTCTCAGCGCAAGGCGGACATATTACTTGGCAGCAGAGTGACATGTCTCTATTTCCTACTCTGCTAGTAGCCTGCTAACCCATCAGGTACCGAGCGACGTCAATCACGTCCAGTTGCGCATGTTCCTCAAAGACAAATTGTCTCGCTTCAACATACTTGCGTACGACATATTCAAGCAGTCTGGCGCCCAGTGGGCCATCTTAACTGTGGCCAAGGAAGCAAACGGTAGCCTGTTCATCAAATATCACCATTTTCAGGAGAAGCTACTGTTCAAAGGTCGGATTTTGAGATTCAAGAAGAGCAACAGAAAAGGACAGCCAGAGGCGCTCAAGGTTATCTCGCTTCTCGAAAAAGAGGACAACATGAGACTGAAGTCTACCAAACCGTCCCTACAGAGGGCCCAAATAAATCAACCACATTTCGCGTTTCTGGGTATGATGACAGGAGTCTGGGCCTATGATTGTCTTGGGAGCCTAGTCTTCGACCAAAAATACCAAGATCATCGACGTGGGACTATCATTTTTGGCAGAACGGCACTTGTTGTCTATCTGGAGAGTCAGAAGAATGCGCAAACGGAGGTTGACTGCAACTGTAGGATCGACATTCCATACAGCATCCTAGAATATACGATTCCTTCGGGCGTGATGGGAGGGCGAGGTTCGCTGCTCTTAACACTGAAGTCACCACCCAAAATGTACCGGATCGAGTCAAACGACAGCCTACATTTGTACACTGGAGCCGAACCGAGTTTCGAGTCTCAAATGGCGGCTTTTGGCATGCTGTCCCTCAATCCACCACAGCCATCCAAACAATCCCGTCCACTGTACCGACTCTGCACGTTGCAACGTCGATACGACAAGAGCGCTGCTCTCTGCATGGTGTATAAGCTGGATTTTGCTAGTATGCAGACTGTTCGTCACGCTTGGACTTTCATCAAGGACTTTGCTGTCTCAGGTGTGGATCCATGGAGGAGCATTATACCTTGCCAGAGAACAGACCCCATAGAAAAAGACTACAAAATGCTGGAAGCTACACTCGCCGATGTCACAGGTATCTACATCAGCTTCGCCGTCGCATTTCAACTGATGGCTCTTGTGCTAGAAGGCACAGTGTCCCCAGCAAACATGCTCGAGTTGATACCGGGAGTTTGTGATCTCGCTCAACGTCATGGCTCTGAAGAAACGGCTGTTGGTATCGGCAAATTGGCGCAACAAATACCCACGCCGGTACCGAACGTGAACGGTGACAAGTTCCGCACAAAAGCTATCACCGACTTGCTTGAAGTCAATATTGATGAAAGTTTGGCGGGAACGGGTAGCTCTTCGAATGTGTTTAAGCGCAAGAAACAACAGCACCTTGCCTTGACATACAAAGCCACTGTAACTCCCACCGGTCTTGTCCTTCGAGGTCCCGAGTGGGGCGTATCAAATCGCGTTCTTCGCAAATACTCAAAACACACCGAGTGCTTCATGCGAGTGTTCTTTGCAGACGAAGACGGATTATCTGTGTTTCACGATCCACAGTCTTCTCAGGACGACGTCTACGCACGGTTCAAAGAGGTCCTGCAGAATGGAATCATCATAGCAGGTCGCACCTTCGAGTTTCTTGGCTTCTCCCATGCCTCACTTCGATACCATGCCGTTTGGTTCATGTCGCCTTTCTATCAGGACGGTGTGAAGATCCAGGCTCGGCATGTGATCAGTGATCTAGGTGACTTCTCCAATATTCACTGCAGTGCTAAATGTGCAGCGCGTGTTGGGTAAGCATTCTGGTCCGCAACTTCAATGTATTCTTGATTTACTAACACCACAATAGACAATCCTTCAGTGACACTGTTCATGCGGTGTCGGTTCCACAAGATGCGTACGTTATCGAGACAAAGGACGATGTTGTAAGGAACGGCCGCACATTCTCTGATGGCTGTGGCACCATCTCTGCAGCTCTACTACAAAGAGTCTGGCGCTCGTTACCTCCTGGTCGCAGAAACAAGAGACCGACAGTACTTCAAATCCGTTACCGTGGAGCAAAGGGTGTAGTATCGCTCGACAAAGACTTGCTCGGGGAACAACTTCACATCCGTAAGAGCATGACCAAATACGTCGCTCGTGAAGGCTGGAGGGATCTTGAGCTTTGTGGTGCAGCATATCGTCCTCTGAACATGTACTTGAACCACCAATTCATCAAGATCCTCGAAGACCTACATGTACCGTTACAGAACTTCTTCTCCGTGCAAGACGATGCGTTGAGGGCGCTAGAAATGATCGTGCAGCATCCTCTCAACGCTGCTTCTTTCATAGGTATGTATATTGACCATCGTTGCAAGGTACAAGCAGACTAACATGTACTTACAGAGCAAGCACACACTGGTGTCTTTGCAAAAGTACCGCGCCTGTTTGAGCTTATGCACTACGTCGGACTTTCATTCCAAACGGACAGATTCTTAACGGATGTAGTCGAAATCGCCGCCATGTCAAGCTTGCGAGATCTGAAGTATCGCGCTCGAATTCCAATCGAGAAGGGGTGCCTTCTCTACGGTATCATGGACGAGACAAATACTTTGTTAGAAGGCGAAGTCTACGTTGCGACACAAATCCCAGATGAACATGGTGAGCTGAAGGACAGCATTCTCGTTGGCGACCGTGTTGTTGTCACTCGAGCGCCTGCTCTGCATCCGGGAGATGTACAGCTTGTGAAGGCTGTCGACGTGGAACAGGGAAATCCCCTCAAATCATTGCGTAACTGCATCGTGTTTTCCCAGCGCGGCGAACGAGACCTTCCCTCGAAGCTCAGTGGCGGTGACCTTGATGGTGATCTGTTTCATATCATCTATGATGAGCGGCTTATACCCCAACAGACTGTGCTGCCAGCAGATTACGCGCCAACGCCGGCTCGAGATCTTGGCCGGCCTGTCGAAGTCACTGATATTGTGGACTTCTTCATCGAGTTCATGAACATGGATCGTCTTGGAGTCATATCGAACAAGCACAAGATTAGAGCCGATCGAAAACCTGATGGCACATACAACGAAGAATGTATCATGCTTGCAGAGCTTGCGTCTGATGCTGTTGACTTCAGCAAATCCGGTAATCCTGTGAGTGCTCTTCAATCCTTGTATAAGCCTCGACAATGCTGACTAAAGTACGTTACTTAGGCCGACATGACGAAGGTACGTACAAAAACAACTGTAGTCGCCTCAAGTCAACAGCATAGTCACCACTGTGAGCTGATGCAGAACTATTTCTAACCCATATTGCTCGTGCCCACGCACTACTAATCGAGTTGCAGATACCTCGTGGTCAAGATAGTGTGCGACCTGACTTCATGTCACCTGGTCACAACTTAGTGATCAACGACCTAGGAGCTGCAGAGCTCGACGAGCTCGAGGATGAAGACCTGGATGATCCTGACAGCATCAGTGTTCTCAACCCAGAGAAAGCTAGAATCAGATACTACAGAAGCCGGAAGGTTCTCGGAGACCTATATCGCAGGATCGACGAGAAGAAGTTCTTCGACCAGATGAGAGACCACTACCAAACGACACAAAACATTTTTCAACGCGAAACACTGCTCCAAAAGCTCGAGAGATACGTCGATCGCGAAGCAGTAGGCCTACAGTGGACACATCATCGAATCTTCGCTGAGCAGCTTCGAGAAGAGTTCGTCACCACAGCTCATACTCTTACTCAACACCTGCTGAAATTCTACAGATACGAAGACAACATGGTCGACATCATGTACTCCATGCGACCCCACCGCGGCGAGCCCTTGACCGAACTCGAAGTCTTCTCGGGCAACATCCTAGGCAAGAAGATAAAAGCATCGACCCGCTACATGCGCGAAGCCAACAAGGAAGTCCAAGAACGCTTCGATCGCGATGTTAGTGACATGGCCAGACGCATTGCTCGGGGTGATGGCGACTGGGAAGGTCCCGATGACGCTGAAGCTTTGCCTCGTGCTATCGCCTGCTTCAAGGTGGCGTTGGAGACCGAGGGCTGGGAGAACCAGATTTTGTTGAAGAGCTGGAAGTATGTTGCTGCTGCTGTGTGTTTGGAGCAGTTGAATGTGTACAGACTGGGACATTTGAGACCGCTTTGAGATGGCTTTTTCGTTGGGGAGGAGTTGAGGTAGTGAGTACAGATTGGTGTCACGCCCAGCACTAAACTTGTGCAACTGCGTGTTTCTTGTAGCAACGTTACGAAGAACCTGGAGATAGATCGACGGAGAAAAGCAGCGCGATGCCCATGCGCAACGCTTTAGTTTGAATAGCATTACACTCTCAATGTACACTACTCCATATCCTCATCCCCCTCCTCTACGAGATCCTCCTTCTTCGGCCCAGGTTTCGCCTCTTGTTTTCTATACAAACTCGCCAGCTCCTCCGCCTCGGTCGCCTCATCAATACTCTTATCCTCCCTAACCTTCAGAAACCTCGGGAACCGCGTACTCAACCCCCGGTCCTCATTTACCAACCCAATCGCAGCCGTATACGTCGGACTCAGCGTCAGATCCGCAAACGCCACCTCCCACACCTCCTGCGGCTCGAACCACACTGCAGGCCACCCTGCCCCGCCGTTGTAGTCGACATAGTGCGGTTTCTCCTTCAACGTCGTCGTAGACTCGGGATCATGGGGATCGTACTTTGCGCGGTTGGCTTTGTAGAAGGCGTCGGTGAAGCCGGACATGCATTTTGTTACTGCTTCGAGGGAGCCGGTTTCTGCGTTGCGGATCGCGAGGAGGATGGGGCTCCACCAGGCTGCTTTGCGGCCGGAGCCGTGGAAGGCGCCAATGGGGATTAAGTCGAGGGTTTCGGAGGTGGTGGAGTAGTCTTTTTTCACTTTGAGCCACGAGTCGAGGCGTTTATCAGGTTCGTAGGTGGAGAGGAGCGCTTTTCTGCGGCCGGACTTTTTGGGCTCTTCGGGGTCGGCGTCGGCTTCAGTGGTGGTAGTGGTGGGTTTTTTGCCTTTGGGTTTCGTGGGTTTCTTCTTCTTTGGGGTAGGTGGAAGGGAGGGGGTACCGTCTGAATTGAGGTCGTCGAGAAGGTCCGGGTTTGGGAGATTATCTAGCACTTTTACCATGATGCCCTCACATTTCAGTTCGAGAGCGCCTTTGAAGAAGTCGGAAACCACTTCTGTATCGGCGGATGTGGCGTCGATGCTCTTGACCCAGGTGAAATGATGAGGGATTTCGACGAAGAGGCTGCGTAGCATGTCTCGTCTTTCTCGGAATGGGCGGTTAAGGAGTTCTTCGCCATTCAGATACATGAGGTCAAATGCGAAGAGACACACGTCGATTGTTACTGTGCCGATTAACACATCTTTCCGAGCTCGATTGGCAAGCGTCTGGAAAGTCTTCAGTTCGCCTGACTCGCGATCCACGGCTACCACTTCACCCTCGAGAATGAAGCTAGACACGCCCTCTCCTCTGATCTTTGGTACTAATGCTACCAGATCTGGGTACTTGTCTGTCATGACTTCTAGATGCCGTGAGAAGATTGTGACCTTGCCCTTGTCGTCGCAATGCACTTGTGCTCTTTGACCATCGTACTTGTACTCACAGCTAAAGTCTCGTCCTTGCAATTTCGTAAGCATTTCTCCGAGATCGCGTGTAATGCTACCCAACATGGGTCGGAGTGGTATGTGCATAGCAAGTCCGCATCGAAGCAACAGCTCCTCGCCTACGCCAATCTCCAAAAGAGCAGGTATTATGTCGTTGTAATTCGGCCTCCGGGCAAAACATGCCTTAACGATCTCTTCATTCCGGCTGTAGATATCGACCAGGTCTTCCTTCTTCAGCTTCGCGAGGTCTTGCACGTTACGGGTCTCAAATTCAGCCTTCGGAGGCTTTGAGAGTAGAAATGCGCGTGAAAGCGCGATAAGCATGGTGGTCTTGACTGCACCGATCCTCAAATGCTGTACCAGGGTCCTAACAACATATCGACTCTCTTCCGCACCTCGTGCGTCTTGTATAAGTCTTTCCACAATCCTTTGTTTGACCTCAACGCTCCCGTTTCCCTTGCTATTTGCAATCTTGACTAGCGATTCGAAGACACTTTTGATTGTCAAAGGCTTTGGTTTTCGCAGAGTGAAGGACTGGCGCTTCTTCGCTTCGAATGCTACGTCCCCTGCGTCTCCGTACTTGTTGTTGAGGGTCCTCAAACCCGCATTGTCCAGTCCGCAGACCTTCTTCAGCGCCTTCGAGATTGCTGATCCACCCAAACCCAATTCAAGATCGATGTATGGGGGCGATATCGAGTTCGTAGCTAGCCATACCGCCGGAAGCAAGCTAGCGGGGTCGCTTTCGATGATGGTTCGCAGGAGGTTGACAAGCGTATCGACAATCTTTATTCGACTCGTCGTACTGTTAACCAGAATGAAGCATCGTGTCAGGAGCGCGTATGTTGCATGTCCGCCATCCGTTGTCCAATGCTTCTGCAGATCTGGAATGTATCTCGATGGGTCGAACTCGAGCGGGCTCTGATCGAAGGGTATATTGGCGGTGATTGTGTCTTCCTCGGTTGCGGTCGACTGCAGAGAGAGCGTGTTCGTTTTCGGGTTTGGCGCCACACTTCCAACAACGGGTGTTGATATTTCGGCAGCAGACGCAGTGTCTGACTCCTTCTTACTGCTGCCGTTCAGTCCATTCGCTACAGGGGGGCTGAGATCCCTGTATAATTCGTTCGAGCTTGCGAGCTCCTCCTCTTTCCGAGGCAGCCCCTGAGTTTCATTGTTCCATTCTTCTTGAAGTTTTCTAGCAAGCTCTTCATCTGTGAGACCGGAGTAATCTGCAGCTTGGGGCGTACTCGACTCCGCTATATTCTTTGGCGCATCGTTCGTAGCAGCTGCAGCTTTTGCGGTTTGTTTGGCAAAGAAGAAGTCTAGTTTACGCACTGGCTTGCTCGACCCATCGTTTTTCTTGCGACGCTTTGACGGGCTGTCCATTGCAAAATCGTGGGTATGCGCACTGGAGTTCGATGTGAACGTCGCTACTTTTCGGTTCATTCACGTCATGACGTACCTCGGCGCTTGGGCCCCGTCGCGAAGTCGCGTTCGCGTAGTCACGAGCTTTACGACACCACTCAAGCTGCCTTGCATCATTCAATTCGCATTCGAACTCAGCGTGTTTGGTCTCGCTTCTACTTTCTACATTTCCTTCTCTCAGTACTCTTCCCAATCGGTCTTCCAAAAAACAAAGAATAAGTGTTGACTGCGAGAGTAGCCTTCAAACCTGCCTCGGTACCATCAAATTGCCATCAATACTCGCCAAGAGAGCGCGACGAAGACGATAAGCGCTCAGCCCTTTTTCTCGCTGTGTTACTCGCTGGTTCCATCGAACATGTTCGAGTCACTCCCATGTCGTCGTTTCGTCCTGCAGGACTCTTACATCAGTCATAGTACCTCAGTCTGCCTTCAGACTCACGTCCTTCAGAGTCACGATCCCAGTAGTCTCCTCGATCTGTTTCTCGACGTGCGCGCTTGTACGATGTCCTGTCGGCTCGCGGGCCTATTGGCGCTCCCATTCCACCACCACGGACCAGAGTTGAGGTGTCGTCTTGGTCTTGGGTTGGATCGTTCACTGCACGCTTCCAGTCGTAAAGTCCGAAGATTCCATCTGCAGGTATGCCGCCTTGTTGCCCAAATAGCTGGTCTCCGACGTTGTACTTGTCTATTGAACAAGATTAGCTCTTGTCCCGAGAAAAGAGCGAGACCTTGACTTACTTAACAGGAGTCCGCTGTCCTTTTGCAGTCCATAGACGATGGTGCGTGCAGCTACGATCGGACACGTCGCAATTTCTTTACGCAGTATCTTCGTAGCTTCGTTGAAGATACACACGAGAATTGCTGCAAACTTAGCATCAGGCTCGCTGTAGGCGATGATGATATCTAACTCAGTGTCAGTACGTACTTATCTCACAGGACATGTTCTGCGAACCGTAGAACTTGTACTTTTCAACGCCATACAAAACTTTGGCGTTGCCCAAGGCCATCACACGAAGCTCATGGAGGTGCTCGAGCTGCTGAAATTAGAAGATAGCCTTCACCATTCGTATATCTACATACCTTGTTCTGGTTGCTTAGCCAGCTGCCAGTCGAGATGCTTGCGCCGTTGAAACCATTAAGGCCGTCCACGCCAACGTCTGCGGCTTGCACCATCATCTCATTTGCGTTGTTCATGGCTGAGTTGGTCGAGTTGTAGTCGGGAGCTGATCAAGCTTATGGGAGAGTTGGAGCAGGCGATATTCATTCACTATATACCTTGAAGACTCGACGCTAGTCATCTACGCCTGCCCACAGCTCAGGTAAGAGAGTGTGGCTCCAGTGTGTATTCGAGTAAGAGAGGAAGGTGTCGCAAGGTTGTTAGCTCTCGTACAAACAGACCACTCAACGTGCCAGGCGATCAATATGTGGACTTCATCGACCAAGATCTATACTATGCCAAACGAAACCTGGTTTGATATGTGACTCGCCCATAACAGGAACCCAGTTTGGTTCAGTATCTTGAGCGGTTTGTTCGTGGTGTTCACGACTTTCGTTCGTATTTTTTTTTTTACCTACCTTTCAAGCTCATACAGCGTGTCTTTTCCTCCCACCACCTCTACGCCAATTCCACAAAGCTTCCTGAGCAAAGGTACGTGCAGTGAGGTGGCCTTTCTCTCTATTAGCCTCTTCGGTCAACGTCTCAACAACTCTCCCATCTTCAATGCATTGCCATAATCCAGCCGCCATGAAGTGCCCCACGTCCTCCTCGTCGGCCTCATCATCTTCTTCGTCCGCATCTGGATTTTGCGCGACTCTTACTGGTCCATCAGTCTCTTGCCTCGGCTTCTCCACGCCGTACTCGCCCTGCCCTAATCTATACAGTATCCGTCCAAGCGTCTGGTAGGCCATGCACCGTTGTGCAGGAACAGCACTTCGCGCCGTTACAGCCAGTTCGGGTATCGTATAGCCTGCCGCTTCAGGAGCATCGGCATGGTGGTGCAGGCCTCGGTCGCTTGGTATGCCGCGCGCGATGCTCGGTGCCAGGAGGGTGCCTTTGAAGTCGAAACGCAGCTCGGAGGCATTGAGGGCGGTTTGAGAAGGGTGATATGGAGAAGATTCATCGCTTGGGTCGATGGGTGTCATCCATGATAGTGCTGAAGGATTGTACGGTAACGAAGGAAAGTATTTTGCGTGCATGTTCTTCAGGAAGTCGGGATCGTTGGGGTCGAGGTCAGGTGGTTGAGGTGTAGCTGGGAAGTGTAGCGAACCGGTTGCTCCTTCAGCGTGCGTATGAGGCTGATCTTCTGTTGGTGTGGGTTGTAAGGAACCCATAGGCTTCTTTGCCGCATCGTCTTCTACATCCTCTTCGGCAAAGGAGACCTTCTTTGCGGATGGAACTTTTGCTGTTGACTCTTCTGCTGCTGTAACCTTTGGTGGTGGCTCTTCATCGGCGTGCTGTGTAGCTGGTGGAGACTGAGAAGCTGCTGGCGCATCCTCTGGCCAATGTTGCTCGTTGCTTCCATCGTCCATATTCGATCGCATGAGAAGTCTCTGAATCATTGCCGGACTGAGATTCGCCATGAGTTCTTTGCGCTCCTCCTCGATTTCCTCCTCAGACATAGCGTCCAATCTTCGCTTGTTCTCCTCGTCTATCGCCCTCCTCTCCTCGTCAGGCTCGAACTTTGCGCGTGGTGGCGGCGCATTGTTTAGACTCGACGCGTCTTGCGCTTTTGGTGCTGTGGTAGCTTGTTGTTCTTTCGCTGCGCGTTGTTGTTTGAATGCTGATACTCTTGGTATACGCTTCTTATGTGCCGGAAACCCGTTCGTGTTCGTCTTGAAGGAGGGTGCGACTGGTGGGGCAGCTGAAGATGGGTTACGCTCAAGGATGTCGCCAACAAAGTCGAAAGCGGGCAGTACGGTTGGCTCGGGTGCAGTCTCTTGCTCAGTCTTTTCGACACCCCCAGTCTCAAAGTTGAGGAAAACACGTTCGCCCTTCTGGAATTCCATGTTGAATGTTTTGTAGTGCTCATGTACGGTATGACGTGAATGTTCTCCGAAAGTCAGCCTCTGGACCCTGCAGGCCGCTAGCGCTCGGCTGAAGTTTCCTTATTAATATGGCAGGACTACTGGGTACGGACAAGTAAAGAGCATTGTATGGGTATCATTGAACTAGTGAGGTGCTCTATTTCTTTGCCTTCTTGTCTCGAGCGGTTGTAGACATGAACCGGTCTAGATTTCCCTCCAAATACCCATTACTAGCTAACATCTGAGCCCACACCTTGATGACAGGTCCGCAATCATAGCGTCGCTGGGCAGCCTTTTGGTTGTCCTCGGCCTCATTCTGCATCTCCGTTATGATATTTGCAGTAAGCTGATTAAGATCCTTGGCCACCCTGTTCCGACGGTCAATCAATTCAGACATTTGTTCACCTGCGATAGTTGCAGCAAGCGTGTCTGACACAGGGTGCCGAGCCAGTTGATCCTCAATATCGAGTGCCTGTAACTGAGGCAGGGATGAATCGTCGGTGATGAAGGGTTTCCAATCAGTTGTGATTTCATTGAGCCGTGATTCCGCGTGCCGCATGGTGTTAATAGCAAGATATGCCTGCTTGCGAAGAGATGGTAAGGGTGATTGTGCTATGGCAATCATCCCATAGTCTTCGTCTCCAGCAGCTGTGATGGTAGATATCAGCTCTGTGACTGTGGACAGCCAGGTTTCTCCCCTGGCTGTATCAAAGGTAGCCATACTGGTTGGTCGCGCATCAAGACCGTCCAGCTTCCAGACCTTGTTGCCCACTGGGATGAAAGCAATGAAGTGATGCGCGTTGTGCTCGTACCCAGCGCTATCGTCAGTGGCTGCGGAATCAGTAGACTTGCGTCGAGCCTTCTTGTCCTTCAACTGGCGTTGTGATTTGTTCACTTTGTGCGAGAGGTGCTTGTCCGCCTCTAATATGTCCATCGTCTTCGCAAAAGAGTTGTGAGTCTTTTTGACAAAGTCGAAGCTAGCGAAGGCTTCACCTCTCTGGTAGGGTGTAAATTCTTTCGTGAAGTCTTTGAACTGGTTCAGGTGTTCACCGATATGAACATCGGCACAGTTCATGAGGATGTTGATCATGGCCAATGTTGCACAGCTGTTCTGAGCGGGAAGCTGGTTTGCAAACCAGACGTCGTCAGGATTGTCTGTTGATCCATCAAAAGCGCCAAGCTCACGGTATCGATATAGCAGGATCAGACCATAGATGGGCTGCGGAAGTGTCTCGAGGAATTCTGGGTCGGGAGCGAAAACTTCGCGAACGTTGACACCTTGCACGCCCATATCTTGGAGAATAGCAGAAAAGTAGGCTGGCTCGGATTCAATCTCGCAGAAACCTTGCCACGCATCCTTGCTGAAAGTATTTGCTAGAACTTCAGGCGAAGGGGCGATATTGGTAGCTAGATCGTGTCCATCGCCTGAGCAGACTTCTGGAGAAAGCTTCACTTTCTTGGGCTCTCGTTCGTCTTCTTCCGGTGGCTCTGGGATGTCTCTCTTCTTGCACCCAAGTTTATCGCCATTGGGTTGCTCGTCTGTATGGTCATTACTCGTCGCAACATCATCAATGGGTAAATTGTTGTGAATTGCTTC
This sequence comes from Neodidymelliopsis sp. IMI 364377, assembly GCA_027946375.1. NCBI lineage: Eukaryota > Fungi > Ascomycota > Dothideomycetes > Pleosporales > Didymellaceae > Neodidymelliopsis > Neodidymelliopsis sp. IMI 364377. The sequence goes on from JAPEUT010000392.1 coordinate 14,716, forward strand.
AATTTCAGTAACTCCGTTGGTTGGTGGGAGGACTGTGTGGTTGACACCGGTGTTCAGATCAACCCTTGACGAGGGCGCATGTTCGACTGCTGTGGGAAGCTCCATTGCGTTTAGGAGGAGCGAAGAGGAGTGAAGCTGAGGGCCACTTGCACTAGAAGCGCGATCGGATGGAGATGCTCAGGGTTGGAGAGCTGGTGTTTGGATATTGCACAGGAGGCAGCAAACGAGCATTGTGATTGTTAGTTTTGCTCCGGCTCAGAGCCGCTTTCACAGAGACGCGACAAATTGAAGTGTGGGTGTCGAAGCATAGAAAAGGTGAAGGCAGGTGACAGGCGGTAGTGATGGAGAAGTAGGCGGCTGATTGGTCCAACTCACAAGCTACCTCGTCGCGCCTTCCACGTACGCGACTGGGGTCTACACTTCATTGCCTGTAGATATCGACAACGCTATGTGCAAAACAATGCGCTACCCCTTACCACGCGGCGCACGTCTTCCTCTCAACGGCATTCACCTGTGATCAAAGTGTTAAGCCATCGTCAAACCTGAAGGCCAGTTGCGAAGCTCCAACCCGTCGCAAACACCTCGCTTGGCATGACGCTGTAGATGCACGCATTCTCCGTTGTTACGCTTGGTATCTTCGTTGCAGGGTACTCGACTGCACGCTGGGACCTGACCACTCGCCTCTACGAACTAGCCATCTTTGCTTGGGACCACGGTGTAGTCACTCGAGCTGCGAAGGGCTTTGCGATCCTATCATTGTTCTTCTTCTTGCTTGTGCTGCCGTTTGCGCGCCTGGCTACTGAAGAGATAGACTTGGTCGGTACAAACTGAGACTAGCGATGAGAGGCAGCAGAACTGACTAAGCACAGCATCCACGCGTCGGTACCGGTGGCATCTCTGCGCGCGAGCAGCTTAAACGTCGAGGGTCGTTCTAGTGGGGTAGCAGGATGGTGACATGGGCAAACACAATGGGTTGATGCGCATATTCTGGCCATCCAATGCGCCGACTGGTCCTTCGCCAGGCGTGCTGGTAGGGTTCAGAAACGCGGAACTGGACGTGTTCGTGGTATCCGTTCTACAAGAAGTTGAGGTGTGTATGGTTCGAGCAGGGATGAATACAAAACTTACAAAATATAGCGTCGACAGGTTGATAATGCCTTAGTAGTAGGTACCTTGCTCCGGCATAGTCCTCACGATATCAATGAGTTACTCACGCGCTGTGGACACTCGTCTCTCCATGTATTGGGTGAGGTCAATCCCAAGTCACCTACAGACGACTTGGACGAGAGCCTTCTTGTTGCTTATACCGACTCCTCGAAACGTACCCCACGATGGTACTGCTCGAACAGCACCCTTTCGACCATTCAAGTCGTCATCTACGATCGCCCAGATCCCATGCGTATGCAATACCTTTCGCTTACACCAATCTCACTTGCGCTGGGTGACAAGAGGATCAGTGAGCAGTGGGATACCGCCTTTGCGGCACACGAGGCAGAAGAAGAGAAGAGAAAGAGGAACAAGGCTCGGCTGGTTGAAAAATTGAAGTTGCATAAAGTAGTCGCACACCCGCCTACACAAAAGGAGACCGCATTACCATCACTCATTGAGCAGGTGAATTGTTCCTCTGAACTCGATGCTCTCCTGCAAAACAACATTGGCATGATTGGTCGGCGTATGAAACGAGCTTTGAGTGTCAGCGAGCGAGTAGTCGAGTCTGCTAACAACTTGTGGGACTATGTCTACGCAAGTTTGTGGTACTTCTTGACGGTTTGGGTGTGGCCGGTCGCTGCGCAGCTGTTCATACTCGGCTTGATGGCACATCGCATAGCGGCTGAGTACATCTTGCGCTTCCTGGACAGACGCTTGTCACCTGATGCACCCGCATTGAAAGACATCTCCGCAACGGCCCAGCAGATCGACATACGCTTGCAGCAATTCTGCTATTGGCCGATTCAGTACATCACCCTGCGAAAGAGAAAGACTAGCTGGGGCAGCATCACAAACAGCCATCCTGAATATATACGTTTCTACAACAGTCTGTGGCTAGTTGCCAACGACGTCATAATGGGCATTGCTCTAGGCTCGTATATCATTGAGAACTCATCCTTCGTCGCAGCCCAAGTCGACACTATTTTTAGTACTTGGTCAATCGAACTGCTTCGGCGCATGATCGCATGGCTCACGGGATGGCCGCCACCAGGTGGTCTGAAGCTCAATACTGAGCTTGCAGCATTTCTGGGCGATCTATTTCTCTGGGTCATTGACTATTGGGCTGGTATGTACATGAAGATTGCACGCAATACGTGAACAAGGCTGACAGCTACAGGAACAATGTCCATCTTACGCCCGCATCTGCCAGCTCTCGTACAAGTCATTGGATTCTCAGCCTTTGCTGGCGCGACAATGCCCATTTCCCTCTTCTCGGACATTGTGTCACTATTGACACTCCACATCTATTCCTTCTACATTGCTTCTGCGCGCATCTTCCACTGGCAGCTCACGATCATCATCTCGCTCTTCCACCTCTTTCGTGGCAAGAAGCGCAACATTCTACGAAATCGTATCGATTCTTGCGATTACGATCTTGATCAGCTGCTGCTAGGGACGATTCTCTTCACCTTGCAGTTCTTTTTGTTGCCGACTGTCTTCGTTTTTTATCTGACCTTCGCAAGCGCGAGAGTGGCAGTAATTGCACTGAAAGCAGGCTTGGAAATCGGGCTAGCATGTCTCAACCACTTCCCGCTGTTTGCGGTTATGCTGAGGTTGAAAGATTCTCGACGATTGCCAGGTATGTTTTCAATTTTTGCTACACTCATGGAGGTACTAATCGTCCAATAGGCGGCATATGTTTCGAGCTACAGGATCCAACATCTCGCAAGTCGCACTCGCAGGATGGCTTAGACTCGACCCCTACTGCTTACATCTATCTAAAGGTATGCCATGGTCAATTACATCTTTCCTTTTCGTTCCTGCTAATGGATGACGAAGTCTGTGCCTCTACCTCTCGGTGCCATGTTCCAGTCGTACTTCGAACTCGGCAACCGCATACGAAAGCATTACTTCTCACCCAGTGTCTTCCTCAGTCTCGCGTCAGGCCAATTCGTACCTCCGATTCATCGAAGAAACCTTTATAGTTTGCAGTACAGCATGCTTCCGGCCAATCGCGCCAGCATCGGCGAGTTGTGGAGGCGGCTCACAGAGCGAGATGAGCGAGTGTCTTATAAGCCAAACGGACATGCTCGCATGCCATCATTTGAAGGGGTTATTAATGGGCGAAGAAGGACTAGGAGATGACATAGACTTGACTCAATCAACTTGCAATGTCGTCTGCGTGTATGTATTGCACAAATGTGAAATAGGCAGGGCTCTAACACACATCGTCCCTGCAAAGAACAAACCTGACCACACCTTGCTACATACTCTTGATACACACCCCTGCCATGCAAACACACATTCATAAACACACCACACCGAGCACCCTAAACCTCACATGCGTTGGCAGTCTCACTCTCCACCGGCAGCAACAACAGCGAAGCGGCGGAGAAAGAAAGACGACACGACACCACGCGACACCACGCGACACAACCCACGGTCCCTGAACCCTGCCAGACATGCTCCACCCCACTGCACTGCGCCTCTTTCGCAAATCGTCATTTCGGAACACTGGAACGCCCGACGTTTGCCAGTTACCAGTCACCAGTTGAGTTGGTATGCATGCACCAGCCACACACACACACACCTCACGTGCCACTCTGCGCCCCGTGGGTTGGGGATGAGATGGATGTTCGAAACAAACCCGCAATCTGAGAGAAAAGAAGAGAAAGAAGAGAGGATCAAAACGTATGTAGTTGAGAAAGCTAGCTAGCTAGCTAGGTATCTAGACTTGACGATATTTACTTGTCCATTTCCTTACTGACTCACTCACTAACTCACTGTACAATAGCGGATACCTACTCCAACCCCCCAAAAAAGACCAAACTAAATGTTACCCACCAATTACACTTACATACACACACGTGCAGATCACAGCTCCACAACAACCGCCGATCCTTATTAACATTCCACGTGGATCTGAGCCATGGCTGCATGTGTGTGTGCATGTGTGTGCTGTTATGTCAGTGCTCCGGGTGCGGTCGAGTTCGGCTTGCGAAGGGGGCCTCGAAACAAGGCAGGCAGGATAGGGCTGAACAAGGTAGAGTAGCTGAGGTAAAGTAGGGCGAAAGTGGAAGGGGAAAGAGGAAGATGGATGCTCTTTGTTTGTTGGGCGCGGACGCGGGGCTGCAGGGCTGCAGGGCTGCGGTGTTGAGAGATTGAGTTGTTTGTGGGTTGAGTTGCAAGACTTTTTTTAGGGGGGGTTGCCTTTTTTTTTTTTTTTAAAGGCTGTTTGGGTTGAGATTGTCTTTTTGATAATGGAATTGGGGTTTTAGGTTATACATGGAGCCTAGTAAACAGAACCGCAATTTCATGTACATGCGATGAGTAGGTAGAATAGTCTTAACTGTTTGACGCTACACGCTAAACAACTGCTTGGGTAGACTCGCTTTTGGGATGGTGAGAGGGGCTGGGAAAACGGACGAGAAGAGACACTAGATTGAGATAGATGGCTGGCAGTACAGGGACACCAGGACGGAACAGGGTGCGGGCAGGGCACGTGAGAGAATGGCATGGACAAAACTACTGTCCAAAATGTAATGAAATACGAAAAGGAACGAATCGTGATGCCGCTAAGATATTGTATCGCCCATTTGATTGTCCATAATCTAACACCCATGACGCCAGGTATGGTTGGAAAAAAACTTGGAGATATATAACAGAGGAAAAACCCTAGTCAACGTTGGGTATACCGTTGTACAAAGGGAACAGACAAGGCCCATCGCGGGGGCTCAAACGCAGGATTGTTTTCTTGCTCGTCGTCAAGCGTAGTCGCGTACGGCAAATGCGAGACATGGGAGAAGTTTGTGAGGATTAGCGAGGTGATATCGGGGTATTGAGTTGTTCATCAAAGGAAGCTCCAGTCCAATCGTGAAAGGAGATGCGTTCTGGCGGCATGAAGCTGATGGGGTGAGGTTGCCAGGTGCCATCGTCATTGCGTTCATACATTGGTAACCTAGGGGTGCATTAGCACGGCGCTTGATCAGCCAAGTCCGTCAGCGTTTCGACATACCTTCAATATCCTCCTTGAGTAATCCTCGTTATCTGCAATGCTGCCGTTGCTCTGCCTGCGGTCCATGAAGCTTGGGTCAATGCGCGAGTCGTTCATAGACGAGGCACTCGTCTTGCCTCCGTTGATGAAGTCGTTGACGCCGGCTGCGTTGCGGCGATAATCGTCCTCGGCCTGGCGCTGGCGTCTGCGTCGGAGGAAAAACCATACACCACCGATGATAGCAGCAAGACCAACAACACCGACGACGACTCCTGCGGCGATGCCAGCTGTGTTAGGCTTGCTGCCCGAGTCTTCGGTTGCCTTTGACGGGGTGGCCGAGGCAGAGGCGGAGGCGGCAGGGGTAGTCGATGAAGGGCCTGCTGTTGACGAGGCCTTTTTGGAAGAGGAGGAATCTGCAGGGATCGAGTAGTAGCCAACCTGGTTGCGCGTGTGTCCAGTAAGCATGACCCAGATCTTGTTGGCTCCACCGCCTGTGAAGAGTTAGCAGAGAACCATGGTAGGCAAGTCAAATGGCGGTTCACATACACTTCTCCTTGTCTGTTCCAGGACATGTTGTGTCGCATGTGCTGTTGTCGGTCTGCCAGTCCTTTGCGGGGATTTCGTCTCCGCACCAACAGTCGTAGCCGTTTGACAGACCAAGGACGTTCTTTCCCTCCTGAAGGCACAGGAACTGGCAGTTACCGGGGCTCTGGAAATCAAATGTTCCATAGTTGTCCAGTGGTGTCCCGACGTCGAAGCAGCCGATGGTCTGCATAGCATTGGCAGGCAGGGTGGTGGTTGGCGAAGCGACGGCAGACGGCGTTGTGACGGTGGACCAGAAGGCCGAGGATGCTGAGTTGTCGTCTTTCTGGGCAGAAGCCATCATCATCGAGGCGGCCGCGACGAGGGCGGCTGTGAAGGAGAGAGAGACCATTGTGATGGAGTGGTTGGGTGGTGTGTGTGTGCGAGCAACGGAAGAGGAAGAGTCTGCAATGGATTGGGCCGACTATACGGACGACTCGTACAGGCTGCAGGCAGCGTCAGCTACGTGTGGCGGCGGGGAGGCAGTCGGCGAGGGCGGACCTTCAGCGGGCCACGGGAGGGTGAAGCTGGGCGGAGGGCTTCACTCGACGGGACCGTCCGGATGGGCGTGGTGGACGAGGTGGTGGTGGGCGATGGGCGGGTG